>JAJLWW010000109.1:0-88155 GCA_030570935.1 Geotrichum klebahnii
GAGCCTGAGCCTGAGCCTGAGCCTGAGCCTGAGCCTGAGCCTGAGCCTGAGCCTGAGCCTGAGCCTGAGCCTGAGCCTGAGCCTGAGCCTGAGCCTGAGCCTGAGCCTGAGCCTGAGCCTGAGCCTGAGCCTGAGCCTGAGCCTGAACCTGAGCCTGAGCCTGAATTAGAGATATCGACTGTAGCTGTGGCTATAGTGGTGGAAGTGGCTGTGGCTGTAGCAGTCACTGTAACCGTACCATAATTTGGTCCAGAAGAACGAGGAACGATAAAAGTACTAGGATTGAATCCAGGAGTACTAGTATATCCAGATATTATACCAGAGTCAATCTCAGATTGTGAAGCAGCCGAAGAAGTGGTAATGTCAGCGTGTGATTTTGAAAGACTCCGAGAGTTAGTGATAGAACTCAAAATATCTCCAGAGTTATAGGGGACACTGGAACTATCAATGGCAGTAGAGCTGCTATGAGCAGTGGCAGAGGTAGAAGCACTACTAATGTGTGAGCTGGAAATACCATCATTAATAGAAGGAGAAGAGGATTTCTCAGAGTTGGTGGGAATAAATGAATTAGATTTCCCAGAGCTCATATCTACGGAACTTGAGACATCAATGCTGGTAGCTCCCAAGGAAGTGGAAGGTCCAGAGCTAGTAGAATTAGAAAAGAACGTGAAGGGAGCGGAACTAGAAATGGGAGATCCAGACGCACTAGAACTAGAAGTAATAGAGTTAGTAGCTGTGAAATAGGCGGAAGAATCAGCACTTGTAGAAAGGATTGAGTTAGATGGATCCAAACTTGTGAAACTAGAAGCACTGGAGATACTTGAGCTAGAAACACTTGAGCTAGAGAGAGCAGAGCTGGAACTAGAAACACTGGAGCTGTATGAGCTTGAGCTTGAATCACTAGAAGCGCTAGAAGAACTAGGAACACCAGACACACTAGAGGCACTAGCCGAACCAGAAGAGCTGGAAGCCCTGGAACTAGAAGCACTAGAAGACGTGGTGACGCTAGGGTTAGGGTCAATAGAACTAAGAGCACTAGAAGAGCTGGAAGCACCAGAGGAGCTGGACGCACTAGACGAACTAGAGGGACTAGACAAACTAGAAAAGCTAGTAGCACTAGAAGAGCTGGAAGAGCTGGAAGAGCTGGAAGAGCTGGAAGAGCTGGAAGAGCTGGAAGCACTGGAGCTAGAAGCACTAGAAGAGCTGGAAGAGCTGGAAGAGCTGGAAGAGCTGGAAGAGCTGGAAGAGCTGGAAGAGCTGGAAGAGCTGGAAGAGCTGGAAGAGCTGGAAGAGCTGGAAGAGCTGGAGACACTAGTGCTAGAGGCACTAGAAGATGTGGATGCACTAGAAGAGCTGGAGGAGCTATACGAACTAGAGGCGCTAGAGCTAGTAGCACTAGAAGAGCTGGAAGAGCTGGAAGAGCTAGAAGAGCTAGAAGAGCTGGAGCTAGAAGCACTAGAAGAGCTGGAGCTAGAAGCACTAGAAGAGCTGGAACTAGAAGCACTAGAAGAGCTGGAGGAGCTAGACGAACTAGAGGCGCTAGAGCTTGAAGCACTAGAAGAGCTGGAAGAACTAGAAGAGCTTGAACTAGAAGCACTAGAAGAGCTTGAACTAGAAGCACTAGAAGAGCTTGAACTAGAAGCACTAGAAGAGCTTGAACTAGAAGCACTAGAAGAGCTGGATGAACTAGAGGCGCTAGAAGAGCTGGATGAACTAGAGGCGCTAGAAGAGCTGGATGAACTAGAGGCGCTAGAAGAGCTGGATGAAGTAGAAGAGCTGGAGGAGCTAGACGAACTAGAAGAGCTGGAGGAGCTAGACGAACTAGAGGCACTTGAGCTAGGAGAGCTGGAAGAGCTAGAAGAACTAGAAGCACTGGTGCTCGACGCACTGGACGTGGACGAAATAGAAGAGCTGGAAGAGCTGGAAGAGCTAGACGAACTAGACGCAATAGAGCTAGAAGAACTAGAAGAGCTGGAGACACTGGAAGAGCTGAAGCTGGAAGCACTGGAAGCACTGGAGCTAGAAGCACTAGAAGAGCTGGAGACACTAGTGCTAGAGGCACTAGAAGATGTGGAGACACTAGTGCTAGAGGCACTAGAAGATGTGGAGACACTAGTGCTAGAGGCACTAGAGCTAGAAACAGTAGATGGGCAGGTGCCAGAGCTTGGAGGATTGCAGCAAGGAATATAGCAGACGCACCAACAGCAATTTGAGCAAGATGCATCCCTACGCCTAAAAACATCACCTCCACCACCAGTATCAGTACCGCCGCCAGTTCCGCAAGTCGTATCCCTTTGCTTAAGAACATCGCCGCCTCCACCTGTGCCAGTACCACCACCATTATCACAGCTTCCACAGCTGCCGCATCCACAGCAATCTGAGCAAGATGTATCCCTTCGTCTCAGGCGATTACCACCACCAGTGCTACCGTCGTTAGGATTACTCTCTTCATCACAGCAGCTAGTATATCCACAACAAGTTGAGCATGATGAATCTCTTCGGGTCAGACGGCGGATACCACCACCAGTCCCACCGCCTGGTTGAGTTGGACCTTCTTCATCACAGCAGCTAACGTATCCGCAACAATTCGAGCAAGACATATCCCGTCGCCTAAGAACACCAGTGGCAGTACCATCACCAGTTCCGCAGGTTGCATCCCTTTGCCTCAAAACATCACCCCCTCCACCTGTGTCTGTACCACCACCATTATCACAGCTTCCACAGCTGCCGCATCCACAGCAATCTGAGCAAGATGTATCTCTTTGTCTCAGGCGATTACCACCACCACCAGTGCCACCGTCGTTAGGATTACTCTCTTCATCACAGCAGCTAGTGTATCCACAACACGTTGAACAAGACACATCCCTCTGGTCAAGACCACGAGGCATAACGAGGGGTAGTGAAGACACTAAGTCCACCTCCACAGAACTGGATGAATATGGATTGAAGGCAGTTAAAACAGTATTAGCAGCTACATTGGAGCTGATAGAAGAACCCGCACCAGCTGCTATACTGTGTGCCAGTACCGCGGCAAATATATAATGAACAGTAAATTTCATGTCTGCAATATTTGTTAGTAAATCATATAAGTATCCTCAGTTGCTTCACTTACCTCAACTTCGGATGAAAATATATTCTTTTCCGTCCGGTAAACCAGCTCTTCTTTGTAAGAGTGTAATAAAATTATAGTAAGACTCTACTCTTCGTTTGTAATGAGTCTCGTGTTTGCAAGTTGATATTAGAGATCCTTAAAGGGATTCTTTTTATTGAAAATTTAAGTATTTTTTAAAGTTGATAAACGAATTTTTGAGAGAAATTTTAATATTTTTATAGAAGTACAAGCTCCTACCTCTTATACCTAAAATTTGAAGTCAAAGACTATAATTTGAATGATCAATATTTGATTCATGCAACAGCATTTTCGGATATGGACCCGTTTTTTCATCTTGTTTTGTAATTCAGTGGCACAATAATATCTTGAAAATATTATCAAACTCTTCTTTGTTTCGTGAATCTATTCTATTTATGTTCTAATTGCTAATGTGTCGTTATTCAGATGGAGATTTGGTTCTCTATTTGGTCATTGTAAAGTGACAGCATTTTCTTTTTCTTGTAGAATTAAATAGCTAATGAGCTTTTTCCTGTCTATTTCTATGCGCTATCAATAGGAATCACAAAAAAGCTTTAGTGCATCCAACATTAAGGTTACAGGCGAAACCGCATTTCAAACCTTTTTAGTAAATACAAAGGTCCAGTTGCACTATCTTGGGAATAGATTTTAATCTTGGCAAACGACATGGCCCATCACCCGGTTGTTATCACTAAGAATAATAATATATGTGCCCCAAAGATGTGTTAAATTTAAATCAAAGTTAAGGCTTAATTACAAAAAGGAGCTTTGGGACACAGAAGTTCAACTCTATTTCAATTATTACTTTCATCTCAAATAGATGTAGTTGAATTAAATAAACACAAATGTAAAATATGAAATAAATATATAAAAAAAGAAATATTAATTAGTGCTATAAATCTGTTTTTCTATGTCATGCAAGAAGGTTATGTCTTTGTTAAGCTCGAGACGAGCCTTAAACTAAAGTCCCTGAATGCAATTCAATCCACTTTTTCAAAGACTAGCCGGCCTTACATTAAACCATATTTTTTTGTTATTAGCAGGTACGTCCATTTCATTTCTAATAGTTTTGTGGTTGTTGTTATTGTTATTGTTATATAAAGGCATTTGGCCCAAGCCATTATGAATATTATCAAACTATTGTTCATTCAAATAATTCTTTGTGACCCAAAGCTATAAGTGTATGTCCCAAGTTCATATTCTTGGTATTAAATAGATCACATGTCCTTCAAATCTACACTTCATCTTATTTGAGCGCACAAAACACCCAAAGTGCAAAACTGTCGGCACCTGTATATGTCTGGAGGATTCCATGTCTAATGATATCAATAAAAATACACAGCTGACAGTTGGAACATAATTCTGTGATCCAAGCAAGCGTTGCTCGGCGAGTGAAGTGATTTTTTAAAAAAAAATAGCGTGTTTAATACGTTAACTTACTTTAATTTTGGAAGGTTTAATTAGTGTTCGGCACGTATAAGTGTTGGGCATTTTCTTGGCATTGATCTGGGTTATATCGTGTACAGAATTAATTACCGTCATCGTACAATTGTAAATCGCCTAGTCAGAGATAATAATCAACTGTTGAGATCAAAGAATCTGAATCTCTTTTAAACATGAAACAAAAAAAAATTACTTTGTTGATATTTCTTTAATGCCAATGCGCTTAAGTTACTTTCACAAGGAAACTTGAATATTTTTTTTGCTATTTAACATGAGTTAACATACCAATTAAAGGTTCCTAATACGTTAACAGTTAGCATGTATGTGGTGTGAAATTATAGAGAAGAGGTCGCTTATAAACAACGAGAAAAATGAAGGAATGAAAATAGAAGAAATAAAAAAAAGAAATGAAAATGATTCTACTTCAAGTGAGTTCGGTTCTTCACTAAACAACTTAAGCATGGAATAGTACAAATTGTTACAAAGGTGTGTTTAACAAACACACAAATGTTATATAATTATACTCTGGCTCGTCTCTAGTAACTTAAATATCAACATTTGCACTACCAGAGCAATGTCCAGTTGAACCTTCCTTGTTCACAATATTTGTTGCTATAGTTTTTATTGTTGTTTCTATAGATAAAAACTTTTTTGTTTTCTTTTTGTCTTTTTCCTTTCTTTTCTTTTTTCATCTTGCATTTGCCTGCATTTATGTTAAGTTGAAGATTTGAAATATTCCAACCAATCTGGTGGTTTATTCCTTGACTACTACATTGGGAATGGTCAGAAATATTTTTACCCAAACACAACGTCGCTTGCAGCATTTTCTTTTGTTTAAATCCTTGTTTCTCATGTCTCTTGTATGAGCCAATGGTAGAAGAAAGTATACAGTTTAAAGCCCTAAAATCTCGGATATCTTAACAAGGCTGAGATAAAAATGAGTTCTTTTACTACTTATGTCATAGTTTGATGTCCTTATATTGTACGTTATATGTAAGATATATTCTTGTCTTATTGTTCCTTCATATATCATAGAAAACATACACAAAGTGTAAAATCATGTCAACTTCTTGTTTGGAAAATTGTTACGTTTGATGACTTCATTTTTCTTTTTAAATTTTTTTACTCTTATTTCAAAATATGGGCATGCAAGTCCGGGATGGCACAGCACAGTGCACATGATTCCTTTTACAGGTGCGCTAGGAACTGGACAAGAAAACTGCAATATTTAATTTTTATATTTTACTACTAACTTGGGTATAGAAAACGAGGTGCAGTAGTAGTAGCCAGCTGCTTTAATAAAAATGTTTACTCGGGAACCAATCTAGTAACGTCTTCCCACTCGCAAATTATTTGGTTTCAATGCTCTTCTTTTTTATAGCTCACCAGCTAAATTGATTACCCAACGCTCGAGTAGGTATCAAATTATATTCTCTTCTTTCTCCTCTCGTTCAACTTACCTAATTCCTTGTTTGTTTATTTTTTTTGTTAGTCTGTGTTTTTTTGTAATTATATAACAAAAGTATGACTAAACCACATAAATTTGATACAAAGATGATCAAAAAGAGACAATAATATCACAAAGCTGCTCCACACCTCTTTAATTCAAAATAGCAAAGCCTTGTATTTTATGGGTTGCTTTTCGAGTTTCCGTTGTAAATCAAAAAAACCGGATCTTATATTCAATGTTTATTAAAAACTGTTCTATTTCATTGGATTTTATTTGATTTATAGTTAGTATCTATTGACCATAGGTTCATCAATTAATTTTTTTCTTATTAATAGCTTTATTCTTGTTATAGTCCATTAAATAATCTTTTTTTGTTAAGTTTTCTTACAACGAAATATTTGATTCTTTCCATAACGCACTCATTTATTGTAATTATCTAGGATACCATCTCAACAAATCGCTCTGAAGATGTAAAGAATCTACTGGGTCTTACGCAGTGTTGAAGTTGACTCATTAAGTGAAGCTGACCAAAAATTCCATTTCACCAATAATGATGGATAATAAGTATCTTAAACGATAGGGTCATTCTACATGCAGCTAGTGCTTAGAATAGTTCTAAAGTCTATCATTAGTGTGAGACGCCAAATGTGAGTAAAATTTTAATTTAATTCTAATAATTCCAAGTTAGAAACTTAGTAAATAATTTATAAATTAAAAGGTACCCAGTTTATCTTAAAAAAATTTCTAATTATTATTGGTCAGCTATTCAAGGAAGTAGATTGTAAACCCTGCTCTGCCTCAGCTAGCCATGTCTATTATTATCATCAAACTCCATACATTTAAAAATTATGTTTATGCAGTGGGTTAAGAATCCTTTCTCGACAATAATTGCATTTCTACAGTATAAGATAATCGGTGTAAGCGGCTTTTTTAAGGTTAGAGGTTTTAAAATTTTTTTAAACTTCGAATGAATTCACTATTTAGGGTCTTTTTAGACTAGGTTCTGATTAACCCTAGAAGAGGGTCTAACTATTTCCTGGAAATACCATGTTCTACTAACCTATTATTAAATTGATATAGACACAGTGCAACAATGATAGAGTTCTTTTAAATGTTATAGCAAAAACATCTTAATTTTCCCTTCCGTTTTGGGAATTCTTTTCGTTCATTTTCTATAATTGCCTTGCTTCTCAGTTGCCAGCTAATGGAATCTGGAGTGTTTGAGTCAACACTAGTTTTGGCGCCTTGATATCTACACAACGAAAATCTCTATCAAAAACTTCCCAATTAAATCCAATTGAACTTACAGGCTAGTCCAATAATCTTTCTGTTGTTAAACAATTGCTCTAAAAATTTTTTGGAACTCCCTTGTATCACATAAACCTCAAACAGTTATGTCTAGACCAAAGCGGTTGTTTCATAGAAACTAGTATTGATGCGTAATTAACTCTACTGCTAGCTTTTGTCTTTGTTTGACGCTGGACAATAGCAATAGAATGAAATGGAATACAAAAAGAATTAATCGATTTTTGGTCTTGGCAATACATATTTGATGGAACTGTAGTTTATCCGTTAAGACTTTCGGCATTGATGGAATCGATTAAATGACCGGAAAAATAAGTACTCAAAAGTTTCAGGTAGAAAAGGAATACAAGCTCCTCTTAGGAATCATACACAAACTGGCAGAATCATCTACATGTACTTCGGTGAAAGTGAGACTCTATGCTTATGTAATACAAATTACATTTACAATACAGAAAGTTTGAGAAAATAACAACTTAAACTTGAGAAGGCGTTGTTGAATTCGAGGTGATAATAGAGATTCGAAAAATGCATTGATGCCCTAGAGTTGTATCAGAGCTGAAATACTAATATAAATCCATGTGAGCTTTTCAACTGTATCTCTCTTTGTAATTAGTAAACCCCTTTAGCGAACATTGAAGGTATGCTTAATGAACTAAAGTGTAAGACATTTTTGTCTAAAAAAATACAATCAAGTCCTTTTATATAGGCTCTACTATGACTGATATTTTATCAAATGTATTACAATTCTAGAGTTTCCTATTTATAAATTTATGCTTATTTTCTGGTAATATCTGTATATATTCTAGGTAACTTAATAAATAAAAACATTAATCTGAAAGTGCCTAGTTAATATGGCATCTCTTAGAACAGCTTATTAAATAACAATGCAAATGATTGTAGCTAGAAATTCAGTGTATAAACTTAGTAGTGTGCAGATCTTACCTAACTCACCTCCAAACACAACTTGGCATTATTCGCTCTAATAGCATGGTTATCGGAAGTATTGGAGCATTTATCTGCTAAATAATTCCAATTAATCAGTACAGCAATTGCTAATAAACATATTTAAATTAATTTCTTAAACCCCAATCCAATTCATAGGATTACTTCTTTGGAGATTACTAAAAAAGATTCAAGAGAGACTTGCATTACTTCAAGTCAGATAAAAAACTCAATGGAAAAAATGGGGCTAAATTAGTTCTGACTCTAATTTCCATCTTACTATAAGTATAATACTTTTCCTTTTGTTATAAATAACCATTTTAGCATTTACCACATTTAAGTATAACTCCAACTCGCTTTAGAAATTCCTGACTCTCGATTGATAATTTAACGAAATTGTGTCCAAGTGGGAAGCTATAAATGTCACAAACCTCATATTTTTTAAGATCTTGTTTCAAACATCAACTGCTCTAATATCTATTATTTGTCATTCAACTTGAGCGGTAAGCTATGATCATTAGTTGTTGATGCCAAATGTTAACGTTTGGTACTAATTTATTTTACTTATGTTGTGGCATGCCTTAAATATAAAATCACCCAAACATGACGTCTGATAATACCTCAACGAAATATGATAAGTGACAAAATTAAAGTGATGTATGGAAAATTTATTTTAATCCTATACCAACTGTATCTTCAGAAAGCAATATAACTCTAAGATGTATATACTCTCAACTCTCAATGGCAAATAGAGGAACAGGTAAAGATGACAAGCCTGATACGACATAAGGATCAAATAACTACTCTTCTAAAATTTGTATCGCAATCATTTCAAAGTCATAATTATCAATGATGATTTTTGAATCAAAAAGCTGACCCATGATATTTGGCAATTAATTCCCTTTTTTTCTAATGTGACATCTACTATTTGAATAATCCATTACCATGTAAATAGCAGTGACCTATTTAATTGAAGCCTAAGTTTATACACAGCAGGCTGGAATCGTTAAATTACCACGTATCAATCCTCAAGCTTGAACGATTGATAAAACTATGAAATTCTATTTACTAGATGCGATTAAAAAGAATATACTTAATATGTTTACTATTTTGGACCAAATGCTCATATTACACAGACTAGATTTACAACAATCTCATATGTCACAAACACAGTTAATTAAGAACCTCATTCAAATCAATCCTGATAGCTCAATAAGGAAATATAATGGCCTAAATGAGCATAAGAAATTCAAGTAAAATGCAGACAATGTTTGCAATTTTAATGCTAAATGTGTTGTAAAAGGGGGCTTGGATATGATTACCAAATAGGATTTAGTAGAGGTAGAAATTAAGAATGAAATAAAGTAATCAATTGGGTTTTTTTCTTTCCATGTTCAGCATCAATGGGGCTACTGGACCAGAGATAGAGACATAATTTTAACGACCCATCAAGTCAAAAAATCAATCACCAAAATCCTGATCTTTATCACTGAATTGACAATTATTTCAACCCGAGTCTGGTTCCAGAGTCCAGAGTTTATCCGATCAAGTAGTATTGGAATTGGTATTGAACTCGATGAGAGTCTTTCGATTTTCGAGGAGGATGAGATCAGACGAGAAAGAGGGTCAAGAGGGCGAAGCTCAAGCACGGCTGATTCATCATGTTGACATAATCAATAACACATTTCTAGCCAATCAATTAACACGAAGTTATGAAAATAGGCAGTGCTACAATAACGTGTTATATAATTTCAAAGTCATTCCCATAGCAATCGTAAAACCTACGTCAGAAAATCAAACTTTGAGCTGATGGAATGGGAATGAGAAACATTCGAGTCTAAGTCCTTGAAGTGAATAGTGGTGAACTCCACTAAAATAAGAAAAGCAGCAGCAGAAATCAAGACATTCCCCAGTACGATACAGACATTTTACACCTAGATTGGTATTTGTAAACACAAAAAGAGTGGAATGGAAGGGCCTATGATGGACTGTTTCGTCCCGCAACACATTCAACGCTTGATTATGCAATAATTACATGAGCATACTTATCATACTTTGCATCTATTTTCAGCTCAGAATTCATAACAATTAATGTTATTATTGGGAATATTATTATTGACAGTATTATTATGGAGATTAATGTTGCTGTACCGTCATATTCCTTCAATCAATTCAATCAATTATCTGATACTCAATTACTCACCTTCCTATCTACTCTTTACCTATCCTCCTTCTTCTTCACCTCCATACTCCCTAAACACATTTCCCCAAACATGAAATCGCCGGCCTGGCTTCTACTGCCATCCATTATCATTCTAGTATTCTCCTACCTCCTCATCGTCCCTGGCCTCGGCAATATCGTTCTGCCTTCCCTCCATGTTCATAAAATAAACCTTTCACCAACTGCGCAAGAATACGTAACAGCTCAAACTGGCACTACAGCCCCTCCATCTTACGTTGTTCATCTCTTTAACTATTGTGAATACGTTTACAAAGATTCTTCAAATACATCCACTGAACTGATATATAAATGCCATAACACTCCTTCAATCTCATTTTACTTCAACTTTGAACAGGTCTTGGGTCTACCTGACACAATAGAAAATGCCAACTCTACAACTCGCAATGAAGAGCTCACCGTGCTCAAAGCTAAAGTACTCAAGTTTAAACTCATTTCCCTTTTATACACATATCTCACCCTCATGATGATCCTCTCGAGATTCTCTGTCATCTCTCTTGTTATCCCTCTAAGGCTTGTGCATTTACGCCTTCGCTCTCGGTCAAAATCTTCCTTACACAACAAATTCTTCATGCTAAGGGGCCTCTTCACATTCTCTTACGTTTTAACATTTGTAACTGCAAATCTCCTTTCAGCGGTTGCCATTCTTCACTTGCGCTTCCATTTCTATAGAGGAGTATACGACCTTGGAAATAACTCTGGCATTGAAACTACATTAAGTACTACAACAATAGTATTTAACAGCCTTGTCCTTCTTTTATCTTTTATTGAGTTATATCCTGCCATCACATACATGTGCCTGCAACCACCTCCGCAAAAGCAATATTCTCTAGAAGACCCTGAAAGTAGGCCAGACTGCTTATACACTACCAATACAAATCTATCGTCTACTTCAACGATAGTAGTATCAGACTTGGATGAGAAAGATAAAATAATCACATCCAGTACGTCAACTTTAGCTCCTGTCCATACGAGGGCATCGATATTATCGGCCTCTACTCGTGTTGCCAGTGAAGAATTATATTCACTAAACTCCCTCACTCCCTCTTCCTTGGTTTCAGAACCTCCATCTCTGCAAGCCACCTCCAACTTAGATTCAGAAGCTTCTTCTTCCATTGTTTCCGAAGTCTCTACCACAGATCAGTACGGATTATGTACAACTCCATCTATCTCTCTTTCCATTCGATCATCTTCCACCTCCGCTGGTCGTTGAAGGAAGATAAAGTTCCATAATTTATACTTATTTTTTACGTAAATTTTTTTCTTCTTTAGTTGTGTTAACAGATTTTATTTATTTTTTTACGAGGAATAATGCAAAAGGAATTTTTCTTCTTCTAAACACATCATTATATAAATAAAGAGTCATTACTTAGGGATCATGGGCAAGTCTCCTGGTCGTCGGTCATTCTTGTAGAGTAGCTGCAGGAAATACTCCTTGGTATCTTGGTCATAATAAGTCCAAAACTTTCCAGGTCTTTGGTCAATCTCTTTAGCATCTAACTTGAACCCACAGGTCTCGTAGGGCTCTGCTGCGATCAACAAGTACTGAAAACGACGATCATGGGGTAAATCTACTTTTTGTTCAAATGCACTCATGAATCGATATCGAGGTACAATATCTAATCCGATTTCAGGATATTCAAGTTGAAAAAGTAAGCCTGGCTGTTTCGATACAGGGTCTCGGATCTTGGTGATCTTGTATCCTGGACGGCCAATCTTGACCAGATTTTTCTTCACCTCAATTGCATTGGCACCAGAACTGTTTAAATCAGCGTCTCCTCTTCGATTTTCTCGATCTTGAGCCTCGCGTCGGGCCAAATTCATTTGATGTTTACGGCCCTGAGTATGAGATAAATAAGAACCATCTGTTACATGCGACGTCAAGCATAGCTTACACTCAAAAAATCCTACAATTATGTTAACTTTTATTCATGAATGACCAACCAAACGAGCTTCATACCTAGATGGTTCTTGAAAATATAGGGATCTTTGTCAATATTGATAGTTTCGAGCGCAAGTTGTCGCAGTCTTTCACGCCGGTTGGCATTTGTTTCACTGGAACCAGCCAGACCACCACCTAATTATAAGTCAGCAAAATAATAATCACTAACATGAAATAAACTAACCTCCTTTCTTTGATCCTACTCGATTTTGATAATCCATTTTATATCATGATCTTGTATTTGATGGCGAACTTGCAAAATCAGATTTGTCACGATGGAAAGAAATATTTCTCCCAATTTTGGAATAAATGTCAAAAATATGTCACTGATATGCACAATTCCTCTTCTCCCTCCTCAGTATCAATAAGGAAAACACGCTCTGAGGACCTTGGAGACTTGAAGAGTTTCAACTTTTCTATTCTGCTCAACATTCACAGGACACGAATACCTTCAATCTTTTTGTACCGGAAGTCTGTATTATATTTATGACTTCATGTCCAATCGAAGGCAAGGGTTTCGGCGCTTTCGTCGGCCATCTTCCTCGACATTTTCAGGTTCGACTCTTGAAATTGAATCAAACAAGTTTCGAGAAGAACGCCCCTTAAGCGAACTACACCCTGACTTGAGTATCTATGACGAACTACCTGTATTCAATGCTACTCCAAATACACAAATAAATGATGAATCATGGAATGGCTCGAAAAAGTATCAATATTCTCCCAGTAATCGCAGCGACGCGTCGAAACAGAAATCAACTAACTCTCCCAGAAAGCGAGGCTACCAAAATTATTTAGCAAATGATTCGGTTGACAATGACTTTGTTGTTTGTACATTTCCATCAGGAGACTTGGACGTAAACATAAAGCCATCTCAAGTCCCTACCTTTCGTTTGATCCCCACTGCGATGCATTCTACTACTTCAACGGTTAATATTCCAAATCCTTATTTAATCGAAATCGGATATCACCCATACTTTAACGAAAAGGGTGAATCAACAAATACTTATTATCAATTTGTCTCCCATGAAAAGGAATTGCTCGATGACAGAGCTGCCGATTCCACTCAAGCCATCTTTCACGGGTTTAATCAATTTGTTCGAGTTGAGTACGACATGGATAAATGTGACTATGAATTTTTACGAGGAGTAAATAAAAAACGAACAAGCAGCCTAATAAAATTGGGAGCCGTTTCAAAGGAGGCTTTTGAAGTTACAATGACCTTGCTCGAAATTGCTTGGTTTTCTTTGGAACAACGAATGCCTGCTCGCAAAAAATCGAAATTTACGGACGAAATCCCTGATTCAGAGGACCAAAAATGTGTCATTTGTGATGATGGAGAGTGCGACAATAATAATGCAATAGTGTTCTGTGATGGGTGTGATATAGGTGTGCACCAAGACTGCTATGGAGTTCCGTTCATTCCAGAAGGCCAGTGGCTATGTCGAGCTTGCGAAGTCTCTAGAACAAAAATGGTGGATTGCGCATTTTGCCCAAACAAATCTGGAGTATTTAAGAAAACAAACACTGGTGAATGGGCTCACTTGATTTGCTCTATTTGGATCCCCGAAACTCGTATCACAGATCCAATATTTATTGAGCCAGTCACTGGTCTCGAACTAATTGACAAAAATCGATGGAAATTGGTCTGTTATATCTGTAAAAAACGAATGGGTGCGTGCATTCAATGTTCTAGCAAAAAGTGCCCACAGGCTTATCACCCAACTTGTGGTCGGAAGGCCAGACTTTATATGAAAATGAATAACGGTATTCAAGGCGCATTGTTAGATCAGTCAAGCGTAGTTTCATATTGTGACAAGCATACTCCTTCTGACCATAATCCAAAGATTGATGTTCGCCAAACAGTTCGGATTGCAAAGGAGTATTATCGAAATCATATTGGCCCTGCTCGAATTGATGGCTCAGCTACTAATGGATCAGCTGGTATTAATGAAGTTTCAACACATGACCATCAAGCTTTTGCTGATCAATCTCTATCAAGTGGTATGGATTCTCCTGTCCAACCTTGGAAAACGAAGGGAGGTATTCCCGTTATTCCTGCGTATATATCACGGCGTGTAGAGACTGCTCTAGAAAAGTTCTGTATAGCGGACTGCTACTCTTTTGTGAATCAAGCTTCTCGATATTGGGCGTTGAAACGTGAGCACCGGAAAGGTGCTTATCTTTTGAAGCGACTTCAAAACTGTTCGCCTAACGAAATTGATTTAAACATCGATTATAAATACGCCAAAGAAAAGCTCATGGATCTGAAATCCAAGCTTAGATCTCTAGATCGCCTGAAAGAGTATGCTGAAAACATGCGAAGGATTGAACTAAATAAACTCAAAATTTCTGAGCAAACCGAAGACATGATATTGAACCAGAGATTTTCGTTTATGAAATCGGTCAAACTAATCTGGGCAAAATTTTGTAAGGCCGATCAACAGTTAGCGTCCCGTCACCAAAAGGGCAAAAATGCGATCCCGATACTCACTAGTTCTCCAGATGCATTGGAAATTGATCAAAAGATCCAGGACAATGCATTTCGTGATATTGCTGAATTCAAAGCAGATTTATTGAAACTTATTGATTCTAGTTCACAACCAGCATATTCCTACTTCACTGACAGCGCAACTGCCAAGTTTAGAAGTGTTGGTGAATTGATGGTTGAAAAGGTTGAGGTTGAGGAACAAAGTTCACTGGATATATTTATACCAGGTCTCCCTCTTCTTCTACCTATACCTAATACCGCATTGGAAGTTTCTTCAAATAAATCTGAAGAAGTCCCAGAACCAGTGCAGCCAACACCAGCTTTACTTCCAGTTGATGACGAAGCTTACGACTACCAGGTGAATTATCGTGTAAGCTCTGCCAGGAAACGAAAGCGTCTAGTGGATGATGATATATGATTATTTGCCTAATTTCTGTTAAGCTAAATATAGAGATGTCATGAAAAAATTTAGAATAAACTTGTAAATTATGAATTGGGAACAAAACGAGAATAAATAACTAGGTTCTTCCAAGACGCTCTTTCAGATCGTCGTCTAACGTATACGCAGGTAAATATGACTGACTGCCATCTATTGAGACTAGTCTCAAATCTGGGTTGCGAATGGTGTTGTCAGTTCCTCCTAGAGATGTATAGCCTTCATCATATAGAGAGCAATAAGGGATTTCCAAGAACCGTAAAAACTATTATATTAGCAATGCTTAATGGATGTAAAAAAGTATAACTATCAATTATACTTACTTCCCAGATGTGCTTCAAATGCCAGTCAATAACGGGATGAATTCGAATGAAGTCTGGCCATCCATGATCAGTCTGTTGAAAGAACTTCAGTTCAGCACCAAAAGGATCTGTTCTTCTAATACCAACGAATATCGCTTTGACGTTTGAATTTCTTTCCAGAAAACAGGCAAGAGCTTCTTTCATGCCCATTGTAAGAGTGGTCGTGTCAAGATGGTATTTTTTGTTGCAAGCTTCAACGAAATCATCGACTTCTTGAAAGGCATTTCTGGACTGTACATATACACATGAAATCGATTGACCACCTGACAAATAAGAAGGATCTTCTTGCCATTTGCGATATAAACCAGTCATTAGCAAAATAAGTAACACTAGACAATCCTTTCCGCCGTTGAACGAGAGTGCTAGCTGATCAAACCTAGGATACAGTCAGAAAATGCCAGCTGTTGCCACGAGGTTAAAAGACTTACTTATAATTGTCTAAAGCTTCTTTTATAACTTCAAGAGATTGCTTGACACAAAGTTGGCGTTCTGAGATTCCATTTTCTTTGGGAGAGCTATGAAGGTAATGCTCCACGAGAACAGAAGCTTCCCTACAAACGTCGATTAGTGAATCCTCAGGCTTTATAATTTGAGTCATTGGTATCTATTTCATAAACCAAAAATTATTATGCATTCAAAAAGACAGGATTCTATTGTCGAGGTTTGGAGCACTCTAATTTTAATAATGGCGGAGAATCGGGTAAATGAACAAAAAAATGAGTAGGTGGGTGCTTTAAATCTGGCCTTAGTGGCCATAGGCACGAGTTGGGAAATTGAATAGATCAAGACAAAACAAAATATTTACAAGGGAAGTATGTATGCTATTTACAAGACCAAGAACATGAGTAGGACATAATAAATATAGGAATATTACAAACTGATGAGTTTAGATAGCAGCTCGCCCTGTCCGGCATTATCTTGTTGGACTAAGGCTTCTAAGACACGTAAACGATAACGATTCAGATTAGTGAGTCTTTCCTCGTCCTCTTGACTCCATAAAGGAACTTGAGCAGAGTCCACTGAGCCCTGCTTCATATCAATGGAGTAGCGTGCAACGGAGCTCAGGATTTCCGAAGTATCTGAGTTACCTTTGAGTCCATTAATGTCCATTTCGGAAATCAGTGATTCAATTGTATACAAATCTTTGAACGCATCCCATTTGATTCGTAGGACTTCGTTATAAACATCACAATTACAGGACGAAACATAAAAGTCAATTCCCTGCAGCTTGGAAACTTCGAATAGAGTGAGAGCTACTTCAGGTGAATTAAAGTTGTCCATCAATGTTCGAATAACCGCACCTAATATTAAAGGAAGCACCTTAGGGCTAACTGGAGGAAACTCAGGGTCAATAGATAGAGACTTCAAGTCTTCAATATCATTGATTCTAGGTTCCAACCCTTTGGATTTAAAGTTATTGCCATGTTTTGTGCCGCTCTCCGTGTTTTCCTTGTATACCTTCACAATTTTTTCCAAGTAATATTGAGATACCTCATAATCAGTTTCCATAGAGTCCAAATGCTTGAATATCGGTTCTAATTTTTCTTTCAGTGCATTTTGAAACTCAAGACCCTGGGATTTGTTTTCCTTTCCACTTCGTTGAGACATGAGAAGTGATGCCATGGACAAGGGATATTTTCTCACATCTTCATGTGTAAGGCCAAGCTGGACATTCTGTCCATCTTCTGACAATGCTGAGTGCTCACCTCCAGTCGTGCTATCACCAGTTTTTCTAGGTAGGATAGTTTTTTCAAACAGAGCTTGCATAGTGGAAGATAAACCTGTTTTATTTTGGGCAGATTTGCCTCCATCAGATGCTGACCGACTCAATATGGTATCAAAAATTTTTGAAAAAATTTCTCGTTCTTTTTGTGTGGCTGTCACTCCTGCTACTCCAGTTGTATCTGACATTCTTCGTCTAGGTCGGAAAACATCTTCCAAATCACTACCCGATACACCAGGGGTAGACTGAGGCTTGACAACAAAAGAGACTTTGTCCTTGGTGACTCGAGGATGATCATATGCCTGACGAGAAGGAGTGGTGTATAGGTCGTCTAACTCGGTTTTTAAATTTAGTGATTTCAGATCAAGGTCTTTTGGCTCAGAAGAATTTTCTTGAGGACTTTTTGTTAGATAGTCCCAGGACATATCTGGTCGCTCATCGGATAGGAGCAGAGTTGATGTATTAAACTTTCTTCGTATCAGGCTTATCTCCCTTGAAGAGGAGCGTGCAGCCAGTCTATATAATCGCATCTTGTCCATCTAGCCGTTGAAGTTTGTTACGGTCAAAAATGTTTTTCTTTTTTTTCGAAGGGTTTGTTACCCTTCTACAAATCACGATTTGGGTTAGGTTCATAATAGATAGTTATCAGCACTTTCATGATTTCTCTAATGTACAAGGAACATAAAAACAAATCAAGCTAGCAATGACGGCCAGTATTTTGCATCCACATGAATGGACCAAGGGGACTGTACAACCATTTTTATCTGTGGCGCCTGGTAGAGATGAAATAATTCTGTATGAATCTGACTGCCATGTAAGACCCCGCCAAGCTTTTCTAGTATTTACTAACTGTAAATTAGAGTAACATTTATAATCTCCGAAAAGTTGCTTCGCGTACAGAACTCGAGCACATTCAATGCTATAATTACTCGCCCGTAGACAATGGTAATATCATATATTCTTTTTCATAGTTCACAGCTAATTGACTTTAGGCCTAGTTTGCACTGGGTTGTCATCCGGGGCTTCCCTTCTCTTAAACTTACGAAATGAAACCCAAGCACCCATAAAACTGAGACCAAAGCAATTAAGACCATGCAATGCTGTCTCTTTTAGCTCCAATGGCCATTTAGCTATAGGACTTGGCAAGGTCCGCAATGATAGCTGCCTTCAAATTTGGAATATAGAACGCGTTTCTCAGGGAGATAAAGAGACTCTAAAATCTCCAACCTATAATTTTCTACCGAGTGACGCAATCTCCTCTCTTGCTTTCTTTCGAGAGACTCCTAATTCTTTATTATGTGGAAGTTATAAGTTTCTCCGGGAATTCGACCTGAGGTCCCAATCCTCATCCATGCAACTTGCAACTAAGTGTGTTCAAGGAATTTGCGTGAATCCGCTCAACCAGCATTATTATAGTTCACATGCTGATGATGGAATTGTATCCTTTTGGGATCGAAGGTTGATGAGATCGGGAGAACCTTTACTTTCGTTGAACCCTCTTGGTGATGCCTCTCGAGGAAATAATGGATTTCCTTGTTTCAGATTATCTTCCACCCGACAAGGAGAGTTTGCATTACTTCAAGATGGTGATACGATTAAGCGATGGCAAACTGGATATGTGCCCAATCATCATGAACCTGTTGAGGTTTCTAATAGACCTGACCGGTTTAATCAATTTGATACTTATTCGCGGCAACCTTATGCATTGAAACCTGAGTATCTGTTTGTGTCATCAGTTACGCAAACAACGACTGATCTTGATAGAGTAGTTTCGTTTGACTATGTTCAAGACATATCTAAGTCCTTCAGTTTAAACTTCATTTGTGTCAAGCAATCCGGGCAGGTATTTCGAATGAATGTTGTAGAAAGCGCTAGTGCTATGAAATTCGATCCCTTGAACTGTATCGCAGTAGTTGATCCAGAACACATTACATTTATGGTGCCTGCGAGCGATAAAACTGCTTCCCGCATACAAGATCTTTCCGCTGATCTGCTACCAAGACGAGCTTTAGTACTCGCTCAGCAAAGTTCTGAAACATGTGACGAAGATGAGGAGTCTGTACATGAAGGCTATGATATGGATTATTCGGAATTATTAGGTCAAGATATATCAACCACGATTAGAAACTTGGCGCTTAGTGGATATGGAATGGACTGTGAAACAAATATAAGCCTCTTGACTTCCTGCAATAATCACCCTAAAGGCGACTATCTGCGATATGCATGGAGATAGCTTCAACTTGCTGGACGATCTGCTTTGAAAGGGTCAATGATGGCTGGTCCTCTTGATCTTTCATATGAAGGGGTTCTAGGCATATGGGAGGGCTATAATTGGTTTACACATCAGCAAAAAGGATTTAGTACTAAGAGAATAACAGAGAATCAGTATGTCGAACTCATAGACAAAATTTTAGAAGGCTCAAAGAGAACAATTTTTACCTCTTACATCTCCCCTAATAAGACAAAACGTGCACTGAGACAACTATGCTTAAGAGTTGCTGGCTGGAATTTTGAAGTATCTCAACTTGAAGAACGGCTACAAGAACTAGAGGCAGGAAACGAATATGAAAAAGCAGCTGGATGGGCTGTATTTCATGGCGATGTGGGTCGAGCTGTTCAAGCACTTGCTGCTTCTAAGAGTGAACGTCTTGAGATTATGTCAACAGCTGTTGCGGGGTATTTAGCTTACAAAAATACTCCAGGATTTAGCCCTTGGCGAGAATTATGTAGAAAAATGGTGTTTGATTTAGAAAATCCTTATATGAAAGCCGTTTTTAGCTTTATTGCTGACAGCGAATGGTTTGATGTCTTAGGTCAAAGTTCTCTTCCCCTTCATGAGCGCCTTGGCATTGCGCTAAGATTTCTTGCTGATGATGAGCTTTCTCGTTATCTCACCCGCTTAACAACAAAGGTGATCTCATATGGAGAATTAGATGGAGTCATTCTGACTGGAATTACGCCTCGTGCTGTCGATCTTTTGCAATCATATGTTGATAAAACTTGTGATGTCCAAACGGCATCTCTAATCATATCGTGCACCAAAATATTTTGAAGATGATAGAATGATTCATTGGGTTGAATGGTAGGCTATTCGATTTGTCTTCTTAAAATGTACTAACAATACCTAGTTATCGAAACTTACTCAATAGCTGGAAACTTTTCAGTCAAAGGGCTATGTTTGACGTAGCTCGCTCAAAATATTCCAGAAGCATTAATGGTCAAATCACAGCTAAAATAGCAGCGAGACAAGTCTACTTGAGATGCAATCATTGCAAAAAGGTAAGTCTTATTTTTTTTCTTTCATAATTTTTATTAACCAGTCAAGGTTATCGGGCATGGATCTCCAGTTACTCGCAAAGATGTTCCTGCTCGAAAGGCCAACCAAATTAAAGTCCAGAGTACTGAGTCGAGCATAAGATGTTCATTTTGTAATCACCCACTCCCCCGTTGTGCTATTTGTCTACTTCCATTAGGCTCATCAATTCCTAGGATCAGCTCAACTCCTTTTGGAAATCATAGTCACACTGATATTGGCATTAGCGTTAACTCAAACTCAAGACCTAATGAGATTACCGCATATGGTCAAGTAGCTCTCAGCCGAACTGGTGTTGTTAAAGGTAACACTGAGCATTCCCTTTCTGATAAATGGTTTACATTTTGCCTATCTTGTAACCATGGCATGCATGCTGGCCATCCTCAAGAATGGTTTGCAAAGCATAGCGTATGCCCAGTACCAGATTGTGATTGCAATTGCATTCAGTACGCCCCTAAATAATTTCTCTACGTTAAGTTACTTAATGTTCTATTTATTTTTACATCCCGTATTCTAGTATTGGCTTTTTTATTAATTTATTTATTCATGTTTTCAAATTTCAAATTCCAATGAAAATTTCAGTTTACCCAGGGTTCAAATTTTAGTCAAAGTAATAAATATGGTCAAGGAAGTTGACTAGACGCACTCTCAATAAATACACATATATTAAGCTCTATGGTTTGATAGGTACATCTTGAAGCCCCTCATCACTATCATCATCTTCAGAATCAGAAGAAGGGAGTTCTCCTGGACGCCCAAACTCGACAGCTGGAATCTTAGGAAAATCTTCTACTTCACTCTCATAATCGTCTTCAGAATCAGAAGGAGGGAGTTCACCAGGACGTCCAGAATTTTTATTTCCAACTGCCCACATGTCTCCGCCTTCAGCCTTTTGCCTCGCTCTTTCCTCAACATCTCTTTCAAGGTCATCAAGCCATTCCTGTTGAGCCTTTTGAACAGAAGCAGCGTCAGTACACTTTTCATAAATATCAAAAACATCCTCATTAATGTCAAGAAAAGATTGGCCCCAAGAGAAATGTGATAAAGCCTCCTCAGCCCATTCTCTATGCCCAACTATTGCAAAGCAGGCAGCCAAGGCTTCTACACAATTCAACCTCCACGGCTTTCCGTAGTTCACTGGATTGGCTGCAACCAAGTATGGCACTATGTGAAGTTAGTCAAAGAGAAATTCTAGATGCTGGGGTGACATACAAAGACGTTCATGTTTACCCCCAATTCGACTGAAAGGTACTTCATCCACTCGGGCCCATGAACACTCGACGACAGCAGCACCATATTGTTCAACTACTTCACGATCATCAGGACAAACAACTCCAGAACCTTTAGGTCTATTAATGACTATTAGCAATGGAAAATAGTTTGAACTTGAAAAACATACGATACAACGACACCAGCAAACTTCTGACCTATTCGTAATTCTTTAATCAATCCTAGTCTGCTTAACTTCTTTCCGCTGCATCTCTTAGGATCACACTGATCGAAATCCTATAACGGCGTTCATGAGTAACTAGTAGGTAGATCGGGGAACTAAAACACGTACCCACATAGCCATAGTAGTAGGGAAGTTCGATTCCACATTTTTGTGCTTGGTCTCAAACCTGCTATTATTTTTCTTTGATACTGGCCTTTTCCCCATTGTAGGCTATATTTTATGCTGATTTGGTACTTCAATCTTGAAAAGATATCTGAAGAAGACTTCTACGAAATGGCTGAGAAAAGTTTTTGGCTGACGTAAGTAAAGCGTCATACCAGAAGCCAACTCGGAGATTTGCCTCTCCAATATTCTCTCTTCCCTATCTTATTTTAGTTACTCTTTCGTAATTAAATTTCTGTTTGAACTTGATCTCCTACGAAGTCTCTTATTTTTATCTATTTAATTGCCTTTTTTTGTTTTGTTCTAGGTGTTGCTGGTAGTCTTAACTTTTCAGACTGATTTTAACAACGATTGCCCCCTGTGACGAGCCCATCAGCATTTAAGATACACTCTCTTGTGCACAAGCAGGGATGCCAATTACACTTTTACGATGACTTCTAATAAGCCAGATTCCATTGTTTACTTGAATCCCATGCTTCGTGCACTTTTTCAGTGTGCTGAGCCAGGACCACTTCTGAAGAAACTAAGAATAAGCTTGCGTGATTCCAGCCGATTCCTTCTAATAGTGCCTTCGCCGAAACTCATTTGGGCTTACGACAACGAGACTCGAACCCCCTTTACAGAAGCATTTGAGCATGATGACTATATTGCGTCTCATGTTATTATTGTTCCTGGTGATTTCAAATCAAATGACAAGTCAAGGCTAATGAGCACCTACAACTCGCGTCAAATTCTGCTGAACAAAACCTTCATACAAACTCATCAGGGATTTAAAACTTCTTTTCACAGTCAAATTGTAGCTGAGTATATAATTCGGCCATATGCATCATTTCTTCCTGACGACGCACAATTTCTTTGTTGTGAAGTCTCTTACCCACTTACAGGGACTCCTGTATATTATGATCTGATCGAGAGACCTGGAGTTGAACTGAAAAAGACTTTGTTTGACGGGAAAATTTTAGACGTCCCTGAGTCAATTGGTATCAACTTGGATAAAATCAAGTCAGATGTTTTTCGCTTGCGTGACTTCAAACTGCTTCCAGTTATCTACGGGCAAGAACTATATCGATTAGATTATGAATTCATTATACTGGTTAACAATTTTTATTGCGAAGAGATTACTTCCAAGGCAGATTTGACCAGATTGTACAATGACACTATTGATACTGCTATTTCTAAATTTCAAGCATTGGGATCGGCCACCATTAATAAAATTGCAACTGAAACAGGTCTTAGTGGTACGGACTTAGCCAATATGATTGGCTTGCACATTGAAAACCAGCTTCATCAGTCTTTGTGGGAAAAAACAGTAGACTTGTGTCATGAAGCCGATACCAAAACTCTTGATAACTGTTGGAAGGTTAAAGATATTAGTATTGAACAAGTGGGTATCCCCATAAAGAACATCGATATTTTGTTCGATTTTGATGAACTGGTGTCAGAAGCTGTGAAGCTGTTTAGTTCAATAGCCACAGTTTCTGGTGTGCAAAGCAAGACAAAGGTTTTACTGATGGTGATGCAGATACTAAGTGGAGGGAATCCTAAACCCGACCCATTAGAGAGCGAAGCTCTACAGCGAGTTGCTAAGTGCTCTGTTCACTATAATTCCGAACTTAGGAATGACCCCAATTTCATCAGTCTGCAAAGCAATATTAGTGCTGATGTTCTTCTTAGCTTGATGCTATTGGTAGTTGTCAGATCTAATATTCTTTGTGTTAACTCTAGTCTATTTTATATCCAGACTTTTTCATTTGAAGATGTAAATCTGGGTCAATTAGGCTATGCACTCTCTACCTTGGAAGCTGTTTTGTTTCATTTGGATGAAGCTAATACCAAAATGGTTTCTCTTTCACAAGCCAACAGTTCTCTATGGTCGATTGTAAATTCTGATAACGATGTAAAATCATCTATTCAAGAACTGAGAACTAACTTTACCGATTGGCCTTCGGTATTGCGTAACCGTACTCCTTCAGGGTCAACGCTTTTGACGCATTATGTACAGGAAAAGAACATTAATATGTTTCAACATCTATTAAATTTAGAAGTTTTTGATGATAGATTCATCATTGCGGACCGTGATTCTGTTGGGTCTTCATTACTAATGAATGCTTTAGACGGTGAGCAAAAGGAAATGATAGACATTTTGCTGGCAAAAGTGCAACAGCTAGACCAAGACACTCAGAAAAATTACTTTTTGCGTCTTAACAACTGGAAACGATCTATAGGTCACTATATATTTCATGCACATTGGCTTCTTCCTACCCTAGGACACTTCATTGACTGGGAACAAAGAGACCATGCGGGACAATCCCCTCTGTT
This sequence comes from Geotrichum klebahnii, assembly GCA_030570935.1. Taxonomy (NCBI): domain Eukaryota; kingdom Fungi; phylum Ascomycota; class Dipodascomycetes; order Dipodascales; family Dipodascaceae; genus Geotrichum; species Geotrichum klebahnii. The sequence goes on from JAJLWW010000109.1 coordinate 24,708, forward strand.
TGCCGTCTGTCGTTGTTATGATCATCCTCATTATAATGAGCTCTTGCGTGATTCTTTCTCTTCGTGGGAAAAAAATTTCAAATCCAAAAATAAAAATAAGCATTTGAGTCTTGCATCCCATGTTGACCCTAAAGATAACAGTTTGCTTCATGTTTTGAAAGATACTGATGCAATTAGACAGTTGCTGAAATATGACCTTGATGTTAATTGGCCGAATGAGCATGGATACACTCCGCTGATGTTTTATTCGAAATTTTCTCGTGTTGGTTCCATTAAAGTTCTTCTTAATGACCAACGATTAGATTCCCATTTGCAGGGCGAAAATGGTGTCAATGCAATTGAGGTTGCTAGAGACATTGAAACGATTAAACATCTTGAAGGTATGTTGAATAATAACGTTTAATTAAAACAAACTAACAAAATTCTCTTAGGCATTTATTTACTGGATGAAAAAACCCCAAATAATAACCAGGTCACAGGAATTGTTAGAACTTCATTTTCTAAAGGAACATTACTCTTTGTGATTTGCACCGGTGATCCTATTTCAGGAACTCTCACTTCTGTGAGACGTTCAATAGAGGATTTCCGATTTCTTGAAAAATGGTTAACGTACGAAAATCCGTACTCATGGGTTCCATCTTTATCTCAAATGTTTAATCCTAAATTTTTTAGGGGAAAAATAATTTATCAGCTTTTTCATGAAATTCAAATCAAACTCAATACATTTTTAAAGGTTCTTACGCTCCATCCAACATTTGCCAACCACGAGCTGCTTTGGGAGTTTCTTTTAGTGCAAGATATCACTCGTGATAATATTATAGAGCGGTGTCGAAGAAAGCTTGAAAATCAGCGCGAGTCCCAGTTAGAGCGGCCCTCTTTATACAGCCTTAGTGAACTTGATTTAGTGCAGATCTTTTTTGAACATGCCAAGCGGGAGATCGGCTCTTTAAGCCAAGCCAGCCACATGCTTCATCAAAGTATGGTAAAGATGGCCTCCAAAGTTGAAGATTATAACACTTCCTACAGGATATTAAGTGAGTTATTTTCGAAAATGAGCATGGTGCGTGGAGGATTCAAGTATGAACGGTTAGAACAAAAAACATTTGTCTTAGCTTCGTTACTTCCCGAATACGTTTACTCCGAATTTTGTATATCGTTGCTTTCACTCTGCGGAACTGTTGATACAGTTTTAACGACCATTTCCAGACCTTTATCGAATATTTCACAAATACGGGAAAGGGATCGAGACCTCATAACGTCAAGGGAGTCACTTGAAAAGCTATCCAATAAAAATGTTTGGCCTATGGGTATGTTTGAAGAGAAAAGAGCTAAGGATATACAAGAGATGCAAGACCGCATTTACATTTATCAGAATGAAATTACTAGACTCAACAACGATGTCAAGTGTCATCATGTAACCTTGGCCTCTGAGATCGGGTCATTATATGGCACCCACGAAAATATCATGAAACAGATGATCAAGTCGTTTTCTTCTAGATTGATAAAGAGTCAGAAAGTCTCATTAGAAAGATTAGAGCGTATACAATCTAATCTAAAAAGTTCGCCGCTAACTGTCAGTGAAAAACGAGACACTTGAAGGTAACTCTGATACTTTATAATTTTTTTGCATAGCATTACTGGTTAATATTATAATTATTATTTTTATTTATTAAATCGTTACACACTATCCATCTATAAAATAAATTAGAAACACGTTCAATTGTAAAGAAAAATAGAAAGCTAAGCATTAACATGAAAGGGAAACACAAACAGATATTGCTTGAAAATCAAATCTGCTATACACATTTATTTTCCAGCACCTCCAGCACCTCCAGCACCTCCAGCACCACCAGCACCACCCATGAAACTCTTGGCCATATCTTGCAAGGCAGGATTATTCATTATGTCCGACATGTTGGGCATTCCACCACCATTTCTCATGTTTTGGGCCATCTGCTGCATTTGTGGGTTGTTCATAATGTCATTTAAAGCACCTGGGTTCGACATAAGATTTTGAGCCATTTGGGCAATTTGTGGGTTGTTCATCAAAGCACTCAAATCAGGGAATCCGCCACCTCCCATTCCAGGGAATCCGCCACCAAAGCCTGAACCAGCACCAGCATCAGCGCCAGCAGATCGATCCTTAGTTCCAGAAAGAGCACTGTCATCCTCAGTAGCATCTGCAGTAGTAGAGGGAGCAGCACTGTCAAGCTCTTCTTCTACTCGCTTCTTTGCAGTTTCATAGCCCCTCTTCATAGCATCTGAAGGCTTATCACCTTCAATGGCAAGCCCATTCTTGTAAGCTTCCATAGATGCGTGAGCATCGCCAAGGGCGTAATGTGCCAGTCCAAGACGAGAATAAGCTTTAGAGTATTTGGGATCAACCTCTAAAGCCTTGTTGGCATCAGAAATAGCCTTCTCATGTTCTCTAGTGCTGCTGTAAGCTGCAGCCCTGTTAGAAAAATAGATGGCGTTATGAGGATTGAGTTCAATGGCTTTTGTGTACTGCTCAATAGCATCTTGATAAGCTTTGCTACCCATGGCTTTGTTTCCCTCAAGCTTGTAGGATTCAGCTTTAGCCTTGCTTTCCTCAGAAACGCCAGACACCTTAGTATCGGTAGACTTAGAAGCCTGGAGTTTCTGGAAAGCAGTAAATAAAGTCAAAAGACTTTGATTACCATAAACCTTGGACTTGTTGGCTAAATCAACTCCAAAAACGTCTGAAAGGCATTCGATGGCAACTTCGACAGAATCTTTATCATCAGCAGAAATGGTTCCATCGTTAATGGATGTATTTAGAAAGTCGACAATGCCGAGAGCAAGGTCTTTCTTAGTTTGTTCGGAGGAAGACATTTGTGAGTTTAATTTCGTTAGACCAGAAAAAAAGAGATATGGAAAGAAAAGAACAAGTGAGAAAGGATGTGGAATTTATTGTTTTCTTGAAAAAAAAAGAATATTCGTCTGCTGGCAAAAAACGCTGAGTAATCTTACGATAAAGCTGAGTCATGTACACGTGAGAGGCAACACTGAAATGATACGAAGGTTTAAAAAATCCAGAAGGTAAAAATCATTTGAAGTAAGCCGAGGTTTGTGGATAGTACTGTCTATAAGGATACTCTTGTAAGTGCTGCTGAGAATAGGATGTAATGCAATACCAATCTTATGACATATTTAAAGAATTGCAAGAGAGCGGATATCTTTCTTTCAACATGACTGGCTTTTCCATGTTTGGTTACGCGAGAGATAAAACCAGCAGGGTTGCCCACTAATTCGTCAACAAGATCTCCTATGAGATCGTTTACTTTGATTTCAACAGTTATGCCCATTTCGTAAGGTATTGGAGTGTATTCTTTTAGAAAGGCACATGTTGGTGGGATTCAGTAGCTGATAGTATTGTAGGTCGATTTCGAGTAAGTTTGTAACTGTTATCATAGTTTAAATCCATAATTGGAGTAGAATTAGAAGTTCGGTTCATAGTATTATTCTTACCACTTTCAGATCTTATAAACATTCATTTATATTAATATGAATGAGACTTGAAGAAGCGATAGGATGGCCCAGATCGGATACTTAAGCTCTAATAGTGATCTGATTACTGCTTATGAAAGTTTTGTTGTCAGCCTATGATAAACTCGATTTTTCTAGCCATATTACTTCGCTTTTCACTGAAAAAAAAATTTACTGCAACAATTGAGGCATTAATGGTCGTCAAGTGTAAAACCAAATGTTCACTCTCTTGTAATATGAGTAGTAAAGAAGGCAATTGTTGATATGATAAAACGTCAATTGAAGGGTCGAAAATCTGTCTCAGATTCCAGGCACCAAAAGTGAGACAGACCTAGATCACCGTGTCATGTGATTAAATCGTTACAATGTATGGCAATTGAATTTCTTGTTTCCCGAATGTTACAAAAGGAGTGTCATGATAACGGATATTTCTGCCTCACAGCTTACTACGTAATATCTAACCAAATTCTACTGCTAGACGTTAGCTATTAATTAATATATACGAAATACGGGTAGATGGTTCTATAGGATAGATATCACTGCATTGAAATACCTACAACTGATTTAGCATCCATAGATTGATCTCATACTTTTGTACGGAGATTGTAAGTTTGTAAACTTTCGCTGTAGGTAGTGTGGCCTGGATTTGAACGTAAAGAGCGATCAACTAAAAAGTGGAAAGACCACTGCTGATTCGTTTTATGTGGATGACCGAACTCCTTTTTTTGAATATTTTTTAAATTTTTTGAATTTATTATATTCCGGCTGCCTGCATAACTAACTATCAGTACAAAAATTGACTATCCTAAACAAACTATATACTTGTCAACGTTTATTTCCATCCTTATTTTGTTTCTTTTATCCATCCACTACTAACACTCTACAAATCATGATTACATTTTCCTTTAATACACTTCTACTAATAATACTCTTGGGATTGGTATTTATGCCTCAGGGGGCTTGGGCTTTCGGCGCCGGAAATATCCCGTCCCTATCTACAGTTGAAGGCGTCAATTTTCGCCATGGTGATATTGAAGATACTTTGGCAACTTTGGTAATGGCTTCAGGCTCTTTTTTCTCAAGACTAACCGGTGGCAAGAAATTCGATGGGCTGGCTATCAAGCAAGTATATTTCGGTAATTGGTTGCGAGATTATTCTCAAGCTATTGATGTTGGAACTCTTAGCAAAAATATCAGCCCTGAGCTGATCCGCATCATTCTTTGGGTCATGGCGTTCAGCGAGTTTGGCTATGGAACCGTGGAATTCGAAGTCACTAGTGAGAGGCTTGGTGTCTATCGCGCAGAAGAGCATATTGATAATCCTAAAGGTTATGCTGAAGGAATCGATGCTAGAAATTATGATCCACGTCTAAGAGGACCAGTTGATCCAAATGAATTGAATATTGACCTGAGTACTGGTATGAAGAATTATATTTGTAATGAAAGAGGTAATTGGCCTACATCGTCAGAGTATGTTCGCACATCTCTTCTGAAATGTATTCAACAAGGTAGACTTGCCAGAGATGGCGGCTCTGAATTGAACCAATTTGAAGCTTTCCGTTTGCTTGGGCAAGCTCTTCATACTCTTGAAGACTTTTCTGCTCACTCCAACTATTGTGAGCTTATTCTCATTTCCATGGGCTACTCTGATGTGTTCCCTCACGTTGGTAGCAACTGCATGATTCAATTGAATGGCCAAAGAGTCTATCCCATTGTCACTGGAACCTTTGGTGGTCAAGATTTTATCCATTCTTTGATGGGAGGTGCTCAGGACTCCCTGTCTCAGATGGAAATCGGTGACGTTCAAACTTCTCTTGAAAATGGTGCCAATGACTCAGAGGCCGGCGAAAACCTCAAAAAGTATTTTGCCATGCTTCCAATTGATTTCTCAAGTGGTGGAGGTGACGAACCGACTTCTGAAAGTAGTTCCAATCTCTCTGATGAAATGGATAGACTCAAGCATTCTTCTGGTGAAACTTCTAAAGACCCTGAAGAAATCATTGCCAAAATCTATCCTATTTTAGCATTCAGAGACAGAATTCTAAAGAAGGTAGATGCCTTTTTTGAAAAGGTTCCTTTGATAGCTGACGTCAAGCAGGGCATATCTGATTCCTTGACCCTCTTTGTCATGGGAGCAATTCAGCCCATTATCAGCCCAATCATCAATGATATTGTTGATGGGTTACATTCAGGAACCGGAATGGTAGTCAATGGAGATGAGCAATTCAGGGTGTGGAACGATCCTAATTATGACAATCCTACTCATTCTCAGCTTTCAAAGGATCATTTTGCTGCATATCTTAATGAGCCTGCAGGTAAAATTGCAAAAGAAGTTGTTGCTCATGTTGTTCCTTTGGTTGTTAAAGCTTGGGAAGACCCTGATATGGACGCGAGAGAGGTGACTAATGAAGCATTAGAGGTTTTCCACCATCCTGTGTTGGCTTCAACGACACTTCAAGGCAAAATGAGGCAAACTATGGAAGAGTGGGTAAATAGTTTGGAAGACCGAGATACTATCATTAGAGGTCTCTCAGCTGCAGGTGTCCGTAATGGAGAGCATTTGAAAACTGGAGGTCAACCTTCTGGGGGAGTTGCAGAGCACACTCATACAGACAGCTGTGGCCATAATTTCGGATTCAACATTCCCAAACAAGGATCTAATTTTAATAATGACGCGATGGTCAGATTCAGCCAACTCAACTTAAGGGATCAGAATGAAGAAAGTAACTATCGTGGTCAAAATGAATATTCCTCAGAGTACAGAGAAGATAGAAGAGGAGGCAATGAAAGCTACTACAACAGTGGGTTTGGAGGTGATCAAGAGAATTATGGGCACAGAAACCGAGAGATGGAAGAAGGTCAAGGTTATAGAAGACGAGAGATGGGTGGACAAGGCCTGGGTTTTGGGTATGGAGCAGGCTCGTATGATGATGATCCCTCTTATGGAAGACGTTCAGGCGAAGAGGAAGAAGATGACGAGCATCACAGCAAGAAAGATTCTAGTTCTGAGAGCGAAAGAAGTCACGATGAAGAACATGAAGAAGATGAAAAATCTAGTTCAGACTCAGAGAGTGGAAGAAGTCATGATGAAGAGCATGAAGAAGAAGAAGAAAAGTCGAGCTCAAGTTCAGACAGTGAAGAAAGTGAGGAGGAAGAACATGAGGAAGAATCGCATGAATACGAGAGCAATGAGGATGAGCGAGAAGAGGATAATTATGAGGACAACTATGAAGAAGATAATCATGAGGAGGAGTGATAAAGATGTTGTTTTCTTTTGGACCACAAAGGTTGCTAGTAATTACTATTAGTATAACTATATCTTTGCATAGATAGTAATTAGCACGTGACTCAGATGAAGTTTTGAAATATATAAAAGTTATAAAAAATAATTCAAAATAATAAAATAACGAAAAAAGTCCACAGTCAGCCATCTTTCCCATAATAAAAGCTCATAATTCTAATTTCAGTTGAGACAAAGCCCATACTACGGCTACCACGAACAAGCAAAACCCAAGGCCAGTCCACACCAACAAGAACCCACAATTCAGTTCAGTGCAAAACAGAATCAGTTCAATTCCTTTTCTTACCACTGTGAACCTGTTGATGATCTCAGTAGTACAATCTTAATATTATGCATCCGTGTTAAATTGTCGCCGTGGTTCGTTTTGCAGGGCTAATCGAAATACTGTCGGCACGTAGTCAGGTGTTCCGTGTGTAAGGGGACTGATGACGACCTGACTGCTTGGGTGTGGTGCTTGCCCTTAAAATGGGAAACAAAAATAAATTAAAACAAATTACATATTAAAATAATAAATATCATAATAATAACAATTCATGTAAACAAATACTAATTTTCTTCCCTTTTTTCCCCTTCCTCCTTCTCTTCACTTTTGAACCTTGAAATTATTTCATTCAAAATCCAGTATTTCTTTACAGTTTATTTCCATATTCTGTATCGACTCTACCATCTTATCGAGTAGAGAACCTGTGCTATATTCGAAAAGCAACCGCGACACCTCAGCTTTCATCAGCCACCAACAATCAAAGGTAAGAAAATAATCCACTGCTCGTAATTGAAAGGAGAAGTATTATCAACTTCATTTTTAAGCATTGTAAATTCTTTATTGACTACACGATATATATATGGCTGCTTCCTGAGCACAACCCTTAATCCAATTCTCAATTCTAGTCATACTAATCTTTTCAATAGCATCCTGTTTTAATATGGCTAGCAATCCTGGATCCCCTAATCCGTCAGCTACAGGCGATACTAATATTCATACTAATATCCCACCCAGACCCCATAATGACAACGGCGGCGAAGGATCTGCTCCTAGCAGCCCCAGCAAGGTAGATGCTGAAGTAAGTGAAAACTCTCATACTTTTTTTTAACATGCTAGATGCTCCCCCAAGGAACAAAAAACAAAACAAAAACATTAAAAAATTTAAAGATGAAGCTAAAATCTGTGAGCCAGGTCATGGATCAGGATCTTCTCTTGAAACTTCCCTTGTACCAGCAAGACTTTTTTTTTTGAACCACACCAGAGACAAAAGATTCTGCTTTTTTCGCCACTTTTCAGACCACCTATATACCAACTTGATTTTGCCTCGACTTTTTTTTATCATTTTCCTGAGTGGCATCAGCGGCTCAAAATCAAAAATGCTGGCTCAGTTTCAGTTGTGTGGATCGTCTAAGGGCTTAAAGCTCTTGTCCGAAACCCTATCATCAACGTGCTATGAATTACTTTCAGTACATTTGGGTATTTGATCAGTTTGTCAAGGTCTTTGGATTTCAATTGATTGCGGTTGAGAGGGAAGGCTGAACGATTCATTCAAGTTTGGTAAGGGAAACAAAAGGAATAAGTGAAGAAGCAGGAAGGAAAACAAAAGAAAGGACTATGGAGTACACATCTAAGTGTCCCTTTCCGTTTGAGTCCTACCATTTTTTCCTTCGTTTATTTTTTTTTTGTTTCTTCTGATTTTTGGAAGTTGACTGTTCCTGAACTTATCATGAGTTTTTGGGGGGAACTTTTGACGTGCTACTTTTTATTCATTTTTTTTTTTTTGGTTTTTTTGTTCGTTTTATTTTTGATTCCTTGGGCTGAGACAGAAACATTTAGTGCTCTGTCATGTCAAGTTCTAGACCTTCCAGTCATATATGCATGATCTTTTATTATTTAATGTTCTGCAACGGCATTTACAGTAGCTGTTCCCCATATTAGGGTTTTTTTATTATTATTTTTGCCTCTTTTCTAAATATCTTCTAACATGTCTGCCCTTTTAGAAACATAGATATTATCAATCAGGTTCTGGAGGATATCACAACAATAAGTACCGACAAAACCATCAGAACGACCATCGATTTTCACAAGGAGTGAACCCGAATTACTTTGTCAATAACATGCAAAATTTCAACCCTCGCAACCCAAAACAATCTCAACGCCCAGTCGATAGCCCTCAAGGAGCTCCTGCTGCATATGTGAGTATTATCAAAATTTCAATTTTGTGGCGAATTTGTCTTTTTCTAACTCAACTATAGGGATACCCTTCTCCAAGCCAATACTACTCTCAACCAGCTTCCCCTCTAATAGCTCAACGAGTCCTTTATCCTTATACCATGTACTCTCCTGGTAGCCAACCAATTCATATGGATACAGGTGGGCTAAAGCCATCTAGCTATGTCCCTCCAGCCCGAACCCATAGATCTGTGAAGATTACCAACCCGCTTACAAATGAACCTGTTTTGCTATCAAAGCCAGCAGATACTCCAAGTCCTGTCCCCAGTCATGCATCTGTCACATCTAATAGTCATGTCCCTGGTTCTCCGTCAACTCTTTCGGTTAACCCATCCCGCAGTAGGTCTGGATCTAGTGCGGAGTCAACTGCTACTCTGGACAAAAAAAATGAGTTTAAGGAGCTTATCAAACAAAGAGCCCTTGATGCCGCAAAGCAAGAAGAAGCAACCAAAAAAGTTGCAGAAGAAAAAGCCAAGTTAGAACAGGAAGAAGCTGAGCGAAAACTGCGTGAAGAAGAAGCTGAGCGAAAACTGCGTGAAGAAGAAGAGGAGAAGGTTAGACTACAAAAAGAAGCCGAGGCTAAAGAACTTAAAGAAAAAGAAGCTGCTGCTGCTGCTGAGGCTGCCGCCACTGCTGCTGCTGAGGCTGCCGCCACTGCTGCCGCCGCCGCCGCAAAGGAAGCTGAACTGACCAAGGCTGTACAAGAGCCTGTCAAGCCCAGTAAACCAGAAGTTGACGAGGAAACCATCCAAGCTGCTCTTGCGTCAGTAAATGACCGAATAAAGGGTGCAGCCAACCCTGTTCGATCTTTAGAAAAAGCCAGTCGGCCTTCACAGACAGAAATTTATGATCTTAAATACCCAACAGGTATTATTTCCAATGAAGCCAAGTCAAAACGGCCTGGTGTATTTATCTACGATATTTCCTTCCTTCTACAATTTCAAAATGTAATCAATTTTCCCCCTAAAGAGCATTGGGATGAGATTCGCAATATTATGAATTTTGATAAAAATTCTGGAAACAACAGGCAGTCTTACAGCAGGTCAGGCTCTACAAGAGGTGGATTTCCTCAAGCAATGGGTTCCTTTGGCACCAATTTTAGAGTAGGCGATCGTACTGTTTCTGGTCCAAACCTAGGTTCCAGTTTCCACATGAGTGGCATCCATGGAAAGAACATGAATAGAATGTCGTCTTCTAATCTTAACGGAATGAATAACATGGGACCTTCCAAGAGTGGTCGACAAAACTCTTCCCGAAGAGGCGGTAGAAATGATAGATCTACCTCTAACCGAGGCGAAAGACAGGGAACTTTCAATAATGCGAATCAATCCAGTCATGCTCCCGCTGAACCAGAGCCTCCTGCCGCTCCTGTTGCTCCACTAGTGCGCTCTGCTAATGCATGGGTTCCTCGAACACGTGCCAAAGTTGCTGAGGAGGAGAGTGGAAAGTTGGCTCCTGAGGTTGTACAGCGAAAGGTGAAGGCTCTGCTGAATAAAATGACTTTAGAAAACTTTGACATTATTTCTGATCAACTTCTTGAAATTTCAGCACAGTCTAAGGATGAAAAAGAGGGCCGAACACTTAGACAAGTTCTTGAACTCACATTTGCTAAGGCCGTCGATGAAGCACATTGGTCTAACATGTATGCAAGATTCTGTGCCAAGATGTTGAATAAAATTGACCCTGAGATTTCTGATGAGCAGATCAAGGATTCATCTGGAAATTTGATCAAGGGTGGTGCTCTTTTCAGAAAATATCTACTTAACCGATGTCAAGAGGAATTCGAGCGGGGCTGGAGTGATCAACTTCCTACAAATGAAGATGGAAGCCCTATGGACCCTGAGCTAATGTCTGACGAATATTATGCCGCAGTTGGAGCTAAGCGAAGAGGTCTTGGTCTCATTCGATTTATTGGTGAACTTTACTTTCTTGGAATGCTTTCTGAGAAGATTATGCACACTTGTATGCAGCGATTGCTCAGTAATGATAAGCCATCTGAAGAAGTGGTTGAGTCTGTTTGCCAGTTAATGACTACAGTAGGATCACGTCTGGAACAGAACAGGGAGAGCAGTGAGATATTCAATGTATACTTCCAAAGATTACGGGCTATTCAAAATACACCAGGTCTTCCCAGCAGATTACGGTTTATGATCATGGATGTAATTGACCTTCGTGCAGGTGGTTGGGTTGATAAGCGGTCAAATAAAGGGCCAAAAACAATTGCCGAAATTCACGAGGAGGCCCGAGTGGCCAAAGAAAAAGCCGATGCCCACGCAGCTGCTACAAGCCACCGAGGTGGCCGATTTCCCCGGCCTAATGCCAGCAATAACAACACTAACCGTGTTAGCCGAGATGATCTTGACCGACTTAAAGGTTTTAGAACTATATCCCCCAATAAGTTTGGACCTTCTTCGATGTTTAACCGCGAAAACAGTAGTCATGGTGGTGGAAGTAGTGGTAGCCGCAAATCTAGTATTGCTGGATCTCCATCAGCCGGAGCACCTACACTGTCATCGAATTCATCTCGACAATCAAGTCAACGAGGTAATGTATTTGCAGTATTAGCAGATGGTGGTGAAAAGACTGAAGAGAAGGAAGCCCAATCATAATAATAAAGCAAAAAAAAAAATGGTTATTACATGAATATATTGGTGTCTTTGAGTGAGTGCATTTTTCATTATTTTTTTCCATCCTTAAGTTTCTTGTTCCTATTTCTTCATTAATTTTTATTATTTTATGATTATTATTATTACATGTATACCAGTTATTTTTATTTTGATTTATATTCCTGTTATTGTTCTTGTTTATTTTATTTAATTATATAAATCTTTATGTATATGTGTCTTATTTTATATTCATATTATACTTTGTCTGATATAAAATTTATATATTTATTTATAATAACTATTCTGACAATACTTGATTCGATAGCTAACATTGTAAAGATTGGAGAGAAAACGGTAATGTAAAATAGTGAAATCATATACAGGTAGTTGAATTTTACAACAGAGTAATTAGTATGGATCATTTTGAAAGTTAGATACCAATTTTTTTCTTTTTTTTTGAATATTTAACTATTACTTCGAGTATTACTTATCTCTCTTTATATATTTACGTATATATTCAAGTTTGAGCGTTCTTGTGTATAAATTTTTATAAATTCAGGTCGAATTAAAAAATTTGAAAAAACAATACTATATTAATTGTATGTTCTGAATTCCTCTTTTTTTCAAATTTCTTGAACTAACAAACAAAATAGCAATAGCGAAAATAGCCATATAATTATATAAATATAAAGGAAATCTACAATTATAATCTTGACTATGAAATACCTTTGTATGATATGGGATTAGTTAGACTTGATTATCTATGCCAATACTAGGCCGTATTCCGGAATAATTTGTATATAGCAGTTCATCAGTATCGGGCTCATGTTCAGGTTCACGTTCAAGTTCATGTACAGTCTCATGAGCAAGCTCGTCTGCGCGCTCACGATCAAGATCATTCAAACTAGCCTGAGCTGACTGTCCAGCCGTTGCTGCCTTGAACTTTTGTGCAAACCTCCTACCATAATGAAGATTAAACTTTAGCTTTTTCTCCATTTCCTGCTGTGGGAGTATAACTCCTTCAGTGATAGCACTCTCAGTGACTTCCGTGAAATTGCCCTCTAAATCGCCTAGGGTATTCAATTCTTCGCTATCGATATCTTCATATTCATCGTTGTCTTCTTCAACGGGTATTGAAGCTGTTCTTGCTCGAAGTTGGGTATTTCTCACCTTTGCAAGTCGGGGATGGCCAATTTTAGGTATTTTGGATACTCCTTTAGCATGAGTTGGTAGTTTCATTTCAAAATTTACATCAGAGGTTAATTGTGCTCCGGCAAGTTGAACAGTCGCATTTTCAGCATTTCCAACTTCAGAATGCTCTTCTTCAGGGACTGACAGAAATACGAGTGCGGTTTTGGAAGCAAGTTGGATATTTGAAACGGGGTGATCTATTTCTAGAGGAGTTCTAGACGGGTATTCAGAATTAACTTTGGCTGAAGGCAGTATAAGAGAATCTTCCTTATTCTTTTGGAGTCTTTGTGAGATCGATTGGAATGAAGGATGAGACCAAGAAAAAGCGGAAGTATTGGAATTATGACCAGAGTGTTTTGCTAATCCTAATGAACCTTGATGAGAGCCTTTGGGTCTTTTTCTTTCGGAATCGCTTACCTTGTCTGTATTAATTTTGGAATTCACTTGATTGTAGAGGGATGAGACTCTCCTAGAAGGCAGGCGACGCTCTCCAAAAAATTGAGGAAGTCTGGCCTTCCTAGGATTGGGCGATGTAAGCTGCTGGCTGCCCTTTCTTTTATTGTTTGGCACTCTATCTTTTACTAAACGTTAGTAATGTGAAGTTGGTAGATGTTTAAATACTTTTGCATACTCTTAAAGGTAGATATTGTATCTCCACTTGAGTCACTTGCAATACGCAGACGAGGGCCAGATGGAACTCGAGGGTATACTGGAACAAACGCTGGAAATACCTGCTCAGGCTGGTTATTCCCACCATCCATCAAAAAATGGTTTCTTAGAGAAATAGGTTTGCCTGTCCAAAACAACTTCCGTGTATAATTCAAATTAGCCAAGTCACTTTTTTGAATAGCATCAAGCTGGTTGTTGAACTCTTGAGCTAATTCAGATCCTGAGTTATCTTTAGCACTCCATTTCTTTTTCTTTTTTTCAATAATATCCTTCTGGATAAAAGTTAAGATGGAATAAGCTAAAATCAAGAGAAAGTCTAAAGGGATTAGGAATACCGAATGGACAACCGCCATTAGACACATTACGCCATCTCTAGCTACAAACACTAGTTTAGTGAGTAGGTTGAAAATGAGAGGGATTGCTGTATTGATAAATTCAAGGAATGCAATTTTAGAGCAACTTGAAGCTTTGTTGGCTAAGAAAAAGGATCTCTTGGAGTCACCTTGGACGCCAGATAAAGGCTTGTCTGTAGTTGACGTTGGATTAGGTGCCATGGCATACAGATGAGGATGTATGGTAGTGAAGTAGAATGATACATCTTGTTAGAAGGAAATAAATGGAGGTGTCACTACAGAGTCTTTGTGATATGGAAGAAAAGAGTCTAGATCATCATCAGAGACTGTGCCATGTTGTTTTCAGGTTGTAGAAGTTGGATGAGACTTGAGCAGGAGGTGGGTTGTTGGATGATGCCAAATAGATTACCATATCAGCATGAATTCATAGCACAAGATTAAGGCCAAGGTGATAACCAAAGAACCAACCTTCATATCTCCTTGGTAATTTAAGCACGTTAGCTGATGTGTCAATTCCAACAGTATCGTTTTTCTTTTAATATTACTGCTCAAGGAACAACAGGGTCGGAGAATCAGTAACTGAGACATTCTCAGGAAAACGCCGCCCAGGGAGAGTTGAAATGAAAAGTAAAATGGAATGACGTTTGAAACCTGATGGACTGGTGTTCTACTGTAGTTACAGTAGTTTTACTACGTCAGGGTGTTTGTATACGGGGTGCTGCTGGTGCTGCCTGATTATCAGGTTCTTGTCAATCTCAGAGCAACAAAAAACATAAATTTTGTATATAAATATACGTTAAGAATACAAAGAATACATTTAAAATTGTAAATTATAACAGCAATTGCAATCCAAAACTTTAACTGGAATGTCAATAATAATGAGAAAATATTAAAAATATTAAAAACATGAAACCACCATTTCCTTCTTCTTCTTCTTCTCTTCTGTTCTTTTACTATTCTCTACCGTCTCTAATTGTTGAATTCTGTTAACACCTTACTGGTTACATATGGACAAAACTATTCATATATATACAGCCATCCAAGGCCACGCTATTTGAACTGCTTCTGCCATGTGATGACATCTATGCCATTAGGCAAATGCTGCTCAATCTCATTCCTTGGAACGCCATCAACATGGCCACTAGGCGCAATTAAAATCTTAATGTGTTCATCTTTATTATTGAGCAGCTGATGGAAGCCGCCATTTACAGCATCGTCTAAATGGATTTTGGACGTAATCATGGTGCGTGCCTTGTCCATGGACATGGAGCCGTCTGAAAATGCTTGGATTACTTGGTCCATATCAAGACCTGTTAAGCCCATTGATCCCATGTAGCTCTTTTCTCGAACGGTTAGACGCATTGGGTAGAGTGTGGCAGGCTTGTCTGGCTGCCAGATGGCAAGGTTAACAGCCGTGCCTCTGAACTTGAGTGCATCGATGGCGGTATCCAGCGTCTGCTGGATTCCCGAACAGTCAAAAGAAAAGTCGACACCTTCGTTACTGGGAGGTGTAAGCGCAGCAATAGCAGCGACCAACTCCTGCACCGAGCCATAAGCAAGTGGATCAAGCACGTGGGTTGCACCAAGGGCAAGCGCCTGCTGACGACGAATCAGCGCAGGTTCCGAAACAATAATGGTTTTCGCTCCATGCCCTTGAAGAGCCAAAATGGCGGCAATACCGATAGGCCCAGCACCGATTACCAGAGCAGACTGGCCGGCCTTGATTCCGGAAATGCGTACGGCGTGCCAGGAAATGGACATGGGCTGGACCATGGCTCCAATGTCGAGAGGCACGTTATCCGGCAGCAAATGCACGGAGCGTTCAGGGACGACGGAGAACTGGCAGAGTCCACCAGACTCAGCAGACAGTCCTCTTAGACAGAGTCTGATGCAAGCGTTTGGAGAATCAATTTGGCAGGCTGAGCATGGGTCGTCGAGACCTTGGTCAACACATCCATACGACACATCTACACAAACACGATCGCCTTTTTTTGTTTTGGTAACGTCACTGCCGACCTCGACAACGGTACCAGCATACTCGTGGCCCATGCAGAGGGGGAGTTCGATACCAGAGAACTGGTGGGCTTCACCAGGTTGAGGGCCGAAGATTGGGCCGGACATGTATTCATGGAGATCGGTGCCACAAATTCCGCAGAAGGCGACTTCGATGAGGACGTCATCGGGGTTTTTGATGGTAGGGTGAGGAGCGTCTTGGGTGACGCGTATATCTTGTTGACCGTGGATGTGAAGAGCTCTCATTGTGTTGTGGGGTGTGAGTGAAGAGAGTGAAGAGAGTGAAGAAAGGGAGGGGGGAGGGGAATTTTAAGAGGATATTTATGGGGGATAAAATTGTTAGCAATAATAAGTTGATAATAAATAAATAAATAAAGAAATAAATAAATAAAAATGGTGGTGCAAATAATAAAGTACAAAGGCGAGAAACTTCTTCAATGGGAAGACAATAAAAAAGCACCGAGAAAACAGCGCAGCTGAGCATTGGAAAAGCAAGAAATAAGCACCTGCCCAGGAATACGGTGCGTGGTATAGAAAGAAAAGTTGAACAGAAGTAGCACAAGGATATGATGAAAATAATTGAAAATAACTGAAAATAACTGAAAATAACTGAAAATAACTGAAAATAACTGAAAATAACTGAAAATAAAGGGAAAAATGAAAAAAATGAAAAATAATTAATGTCTCCATTAAAGAGATCTGATATATCAAAGGAAAGTTCAATCTGATATCATTTTGCTTGGTTTTTTTTTTTTTTTTGTTTTTCTGTTTTTTGTTTTTTTGTTTTTCTGTTTTTTGTTGTGGTGGCTTCCATTAAAATGTTCCAACAAAGTTCCATCAAAGTTTCTCAAGTTCTATCAAAGTTCTATCAAAATGCTGAATGCCAATTCCATGAAAAATCATTCATGTTCTATCGAAGCTTCTATCTCCCTTATCATTTCTATCTGTTCCCTTCTCTCTACCTTCTCCTTCCTTCCTTCCTA
The DNA here is from genome assembly GCA_030570935.1 of Geotrichum klebahnii. NCBI lineage: Eukaryota > Fungi > Ascomycota > Dipodascomycetes > Dipodascales > Dipodascaceae > Geotrichum > Geotrichum klebahnii. The sequence goes on from JAJLWW010000109.1 coordinate 41,546, forward strand.
TAGCCTTAATTACGTTCCATGCCCATCTCATCTCAGTTCAGTTCCCAACTCAATTTGCAACTCAAATCTCAACTCAAATCCACTCAAATTCTCAACTTTGGCAATGATCAGACACCAAAAGCAGCACCACTTTTGCATACTCCTCTTTAGGCTCACCACCAGCCGCACTGCTCAACACGATATAACTACGCCATAAAGTGAAGTATTCAAACAACATTCTAAACAAAATAATCCAGTGAAGTAAACAGGTAAAAAGGTAAACCAAATGATATACCAAATGATATTGTAAATGTAATGTAATCCCTAATAAAATAAAATAAAAATCAACTAATAAAAATCAAACAAACTCCTTCAACTTTAAACTTCTATGCACAAAAAAAGATTCATAAAATCATGAACCTCAAAAAACAATTTATAAACATCTCCTCCTAAGTAAAGGCAACACCACTCAACATGGCCTTCATTGATAAACTAGGACTTGATGTAACAGGCACGGTCTGATGGCTAGAGGTTCGCATGGGTCTTGGACGAGCGCTTTGCTTGGCAGCAGAGTCATGATTCACATTGCCAACAACCAAGACCTCCAACTCGTTCTGAATATCGGCAAACGAGTCATATGGAATATATGAAATGCCATTCTTAATGCAGTACTGCTCAAGTTTGAGTCCCTTACGGGCAAACAAAATGTCAGCCTCGCCAGCTGCAGCAAGGTCGGACACACCGTCACCAATAAACACAATCAGTGGGGTGCCAGTAGATGATGGAGATGCCTTGCAATGTTGGTTCAAAGCATCCTTGTATTCCTTGATAGACAAGGCCTTGTCATGGCCAAGCTCACAGTCATGGCGCCACTTGGGAGTCCAGTGAGATCCATCTTTTGCAATAACAGCATCATTTGAGACAATGCCAATGCGAGCTGACTTTTCCAGACCCATGAAATCATCAAGCACATGTCTTAATAGAGGCTTGAGACCAGCAGAAATGACGTTAAAGGGAACGTTATGCTTGAGGGCGTAAGAGAAAAAGTCTTGAAAGCCTTCGTCAATAACGAGATGATCCTTCATAGTGGCAAAGCCATCCTCGAGGGTAACGTTGAGAGAGCCCCACATTTCCTCGGAAGCACCTCTGAAAGACTTCTCCCCGGTAGAAATCATTTCGTCGAGCATTTCTCGACGTTCTGGACCACATCCATGATGATCAAAGAGAATGTGTCCAGTGTCTTGGAGGAAGATGGTGCCGTCAAAATCCGAGAAGATGGCAATTGGGCGATTAAAGGGAGAGAGGCCTTGGGCGTCAGTAGTAATTGAAGATTTAAAGGAAGACATTGTAAGTGATGATGTATTGTAATGAAGAAGTAGAAGGATGAAGTGAATAAATAAATAAATAATAGAATAATAGAAGATTAAAAAAAAAATTGAAAAAAATGAGGAAAGACGCTGATTTTTATAATTTTTTATTATTATTATTATTGAATTAGGATTAAGGGAGGATTATTTTATGGTTATAGTGGGTAAGATGATGATGATGATGATGATGAAAGAAGAAGAAGATGATGATAACGACTGCTGCTACTACGAACGGAATTGATTTAAATCGTCGGAACAGGCAGCGAACGAAAGGAAAATAGGCAGCAGCACCACAGAGAAAGGAAATTTGAGTTTGTAGTATTTTCTTTTTTTTTGTAATTTTTTTTTGTTTTTTTGTTTTTTTGTGTGTTTTTTTTGCTTTTTTGGGATTTAATATTTTTATTAAAAATATTACAAAAGAGTTGGGAGGAAAAATGATGTCATAGGGACTGTGGTGCTTGCGATAACACTAACCATCACACCGAGAGCGTGTGAAGGTGGGTTCATGCCAGCTGAGGTAAGCAGTGACACCAGTGTTGCCATGGCAATGAAACACGGAGAGGTTCGGACATTGCAGAGGGTAAATTAGAGCACTAACAAACTAATCAATAATAACAAGTAACTATAACTAGTAATAAAACAAACTCTCTTTAGGCTTTGTGTTTTGGTATACATGCAATATTGCTTTTTTTCTTAACCAATACAGTAGTACATAGCCGTTTTGGTTCATTCGTTTTGCATGAGAGATGTGATAAATACTTTTGAATAGTATAATGGTCCTGCATATGTTTGCAGATATCTGCAAGCCTTTACATATGTTTGCATGTTTAGTCGTTAAATTGGGACAAGTGCATTAAAAGCCATATGAAAGAATAGTATACTGAAATCTACGCACAAATGGGACTCAGAAGTTCAGGCGGCGAAAGAAGAAAGAGGAAGAAACTAGACGAGCGAAGGAGAAAAAGGCAGGGTCAGGTCAACACGTGGCGGTGTTTGGTTTGTGTGGGTGTGTGAGAGTGTGTTGGGAAGAATTCGCATAAGCTGAAACGATGATTTGAAAGCAGAAAAGAAGAAGAAACAAGACCAAACCAAAGAACAAAACAAATTACAAAATGAGATAGCAAAGTTTACCGATAAAGCAACTGGAAGGAGGAATGAAAAGTTAAGATGATAATGATGATTATAATGAAGGTTATGATCATGACAATGATGTGTTTTCTGACGCTACGTAGTTCTAAGATTACGGCTAACATGATGGCTATCCTGATGGCACAGTCAGAGTCAGAACCGAGGAGGTAAAGGCCAAGGCGAAGCATTACACTCTGGACTTCATTACATCAAGTCTGTCAGTTTTCTTCAGCTATCGTCATACATGATAAAAACGGAATATAATATGTATGATGATAATTTAATATCTCACAGTATACAGGCAGTACATGATCTCAGTGTACATCTCAGCATGGGCTTAGTATCCAAGATACTATAATTCTCAGTTACTCGCCCAGCCTCATATCTACGTCACTTTTGTTATGCTAATGCTATCGCTCCTTTTATATAGCGATTTAGGGTGCCACAGCAACAGCAACAAAACAGGCGATAGCATGCATATTGAGTGTCGCATCATTGATTATTATATAATGCAGGCTTTCATTTTTATAGTGTTGGTGTGTTGATACATTTTCTCACTCCCTCTGTTCAACATGTTCAACTTGTTCAACCATGTTCAACATGTTATCACATGTATCACAAATGTATGGTGGTTTGATTACATAAGGATACGAATGGGTAAAACTAACAAAAAAGGTAGACTGATATTATGTAACGGTCTGTAAATTACTGTTATAAATGTAGTGGTATGGAATATTGTGGTATGATGGCAATTACCTAAGTAGAGTAATAACTTTAATCCAAAAGAATCAAAAATACAAAAAATAAATAACCACCCTAACCGTAATTTTAAAATATAACCATAACCCATAAAGCAAACCATAACCCTTGATTCGGTTAATTTCGACTTTTTGTGATCTTCGGGTTTCCCTTAACGACAGCAATTTTGAACTTCCTTGGAACACCTTTATTAATTTATGGCCAGAGGTTTCCAATTTTTTATTTCCGAATTCTACTTCACAACCGCCGAGACTTCTCGGGTTCTCATTTAATTTATTATTTGGAATAATTTTTCATCTTCATCTTCGTCTTCTTGAAAGAAAATTATTCTAAAACGTGTTGACTTGTTTAGAAATGATTTGTGATAAACTGATTTGGTGTTAATGTCATTGAGTATTAAGACACACAAACAAAACTATTCACTGGTTATAGTTATTATTTGAGTGATTCTTTTCATCATGTCTTCTCGGTGAAACTACATATTGAGGTTTCTCTTTTTCTTTTCATGTTCTTTATAATAAATAAATAAATAAAAACTGAACTAGAATAAAATGAAATTTAATTAACTGTTAAATTAAATTTTAAATTATAAATTCGATCTGGATATTATTGTTTCTTATTCACAAAATAATTTCCTGAAAATACATGTTATATTTGGAAAATACCAATCACATTACTTGATACACAGAATTAAAATAATAAAATACCAATCACATTACAATATTTTATAATTATTATTAAACTACTAGGCCAAAACCTTTATCATCTCCTATGATATTGTGATATAGCCTATATTAACATACAATGACCCTAGAATGACCACATTAATCCTCAATTTAATCCTCAATTAATCTCGTATCTTAACTCACATCATTTCAAATAATAATACGCCGCCTAAAAGGTTCAACCCCCTCCCAATTTACCTTCTCGGTTTGGCTTCTCGGGTGGCCGCTTACTAGCTTCTTGACTTTATTCTTTCGGTATTATGGCATTTCCTTCTTCGAGTCTTGAAATCACCATATATAACTTATATATATATAGTACATGTATAGCAGTAGTTACTCATACACCACGCGCCTTGAACTAAATCTCAGACTTTCCGTACTCAACCGCAACAACCACCGAATGGTCATTACCTCCTCCCTGCCGATCCTTCATCTCAAACCTTTCAATCACACCTCCTGCTTCTTGGTCCACTCGTCCATCTTCCTCCACTATACTGTCGCCACTATTACCACTCATTTGAATATTAACCCCGTGGTCAGGAATATAAAACCGCAAGTCAGCTCTAAACACAAGCAACAAAGTGTTGATGATGACCTCAAAAACACCATAAAATAAATAAAGAACCCAGCTTTTTAATACCCAGCTACTGTGACCTGCAATTGCAGCTCCGCCAGCATGTGCTCGTTGCGAAATAATGAAAACTGATACACAACGTACTGCGTTGGAAATGCATAATAATGAGGATGTGCAAAGAATTAAAATAATTGCAGTTGGAATTTTGGGGCCATTTGGGTTCACATCGTCGTTATGGCTGACTAACCCACAAGCAGGCTCACGATCTGAAGGCATTACTCGAATATAACCTTTGCTGCTTTTCATTTTGCCGTTCGTGTCCTCACTGCCGTTTACTTGCTTCTCGGCTTCGTTACGTAAACCCGAGGACAACTCGTTTTCTTCAACTATATAGGCTGCTTCTCCCTTATGCGTATTATCAAGGGCATCTTGCCGATTTGGAAAATAAAACATGGAAGTTGATTTAATCCAAGTCGCTGAAAAGGTTTTTGGTAAACCTAAAGGACGTACTCCTTGGTTTCTATTTCTCAACTGATAATGTAAAGTTCCAATTCTGCCTGGTGGAATGGCATAGGCGATTGCTATGAGAAAAATCCCGGCAAAAGCGTAAAGTGTTTGAACTACGCCAACTACTTTTTCAACATCGTGACATGCTTTGTAATTAGCAGGTGTTAAAAAGTAGAGATACGGAATACCTTGGCCTAAGATAGACATGACCACCAGAGCAAAAATAAGCAAGTACACTATAATCATGCATCCTTTAAACCAGCGAGAGTTGCCAGTTTCTGGGTGCCGCCATGTAAATATGCGGTGCCCAAAAAGCATATTAAGCATATTCAAAAATAACACCGAGATTGACGAAAAAACCATAGTGGCTGCTGCCAGCTGAATTTGCATAACATCACTCGACCACTTAATTCTCAATGCAAAACCCAAAAGTCTCAAGATGGAATAAAATCCCAATCCAAAAAAGGCCCAAAACCTATGACCATTCTTATAATCGCGAATAAAGATATAAAAGTAGGCAACTGTAAACACACTAAATATGGCCGTAAACAGTGCAGCTGGTGCTATATCATCGCTGTTTGGAAACCCGCCAAACAAGCCTGAAAGCTGCTCTTTTACTTCATTCACAATGGAGGGATCAATGTAGTCGCCAAATTTAAGTTTAAAGTTTTGAATTGCGGGGAGCACACCAGTGCCTATGACTTTTCCAGCTGGTGTTACAACGGATAAAATTCCGCTGCCTAGTTCTGAAGCACTCATAATGAATTCGTTTTTTTAGAGTTTAAGCTTGCGTGTATCTTGAATATTGATTCTGAGATTTCAAGTATCAATGTTAAATAAAAACAATTCAAAAAAACTTCTACTTGACGGGGTGTATTTATACTTCTCGAAATCCTAGTAGATTCGATAAGGCATCCACTTGTAATTTTAATTTTCGATATTTCAAAAGTCTCCTAGTTTTGATAGTTTTAATCTTGTTTTTTTTTTTTAACTTCAATTTTTTCAACCTTTTTCTTTTCTTTCATAGAAATATAGGCTACAAAATAACGAAACAAAAAGAACAATTTCACATTGTTTTTTAAAATGAAAAGAAGAACTTTATTTACCATTTTATTTAAAACAAGATCTACTGATTCAGATTCTTTAGTTTGACGTCTTGTGTGTTATAATTTATGTGAATTTTTGTGGAGTTAATTTAGTTTTATCATGTTTTCTTGTATCGCATGGCTCTGTGGTATCACAAAGAAATTAAAAAAAACCTTGCTTGATATCTGTTAGTCCAGAAGTTTAATTGAACGCTTAATCAACTCTGATTAATCAGTAAAGATTATAAATGATTCCTAACCGATTACCAATTTAATATACGTAATTACGGTTGAATTGTTTGTCATCATTTGTCATCAATAACAAATGAGGCTGTGCTAGCGCATGCTTTACAGATAACAATAATAAAAGTAAACAATAAACATAAACAATAACAATGAAAAAAAAATTGTAATCCCACACAAAGCCCTAAAAAGCCTCTCAATAAGCTCAAGGCTTTGCCTGAGCCTTTATTACCTTCAATTTAAAGAAAACAGCCACCGTAGCAATCATCATCATCGTCATTTAAAACGCTCATAAACTGACTCTGAACTTAGGAATTCCGTCACTTAAATATAAAAATTAATAGAAGAATATTAATATAAAAAAAACCCTCAGTAAAAGCCCTTAAAGGAGGCTGTTCCATGACTTTTTCTTCATTTTTTTTCATTTCATAGTGTCGTTGAGGGCGGATATAATTTGGTTTCACCACAGGTATCCACCATGGTCACCACCATGGTCACCACTACCAGCCAACCCTAGCAGCAAACTTCAGCCAAAACATCATCTCATCGTGGGGCATTTCTGCCTTGAAAAGGGCGTGAAAATTCATGGAAACCAATAATAAACAATAAACAATAAACAAATTTAATGTAAAAATTAAAATCAAAAATAAAATCGTTTTTAAGCATTTCTTTCACATTTTGTTTCATAATATAATTAAAACTTCTTTCCTGAAAATTCACTCCTCCTCCTCTTTCTACTCTAACCACCATACCCAACCCCCTCCACCCCAAAATGGCCCCTGAAAGCACCCAAACAACACCTCTTTTGGCAAAAGCCAGAAGGTCAAGTCTAGGAAGACCCTCCTTCGGCATGTCCCACACTGCAAACACAATCATCTCTAAATGCCAAGCAGTACTGTATTCCTCCTACGTCAATGTCCTACTCGTTTTTGTTCCTCTTGGAATCATCGCCTACCACCTCGAATGGCCTCCTGTAGCTGTCTTTACCCTCAACTTCCTCGCAATTATCCCTCTCGCCGCCTTGCTCTCCTTTGCAACTGAAGAAATCTCCGTCCATGTTGGTGAAACTGTAGGAGGCTTGCTCAATGCCACCTTTGGTAACGCCGTTGAGCTAATTGTAGCCGTGGTAGCCTTGTTCCGCGGTGAAATTCGTATTGTCCAGGCATCCATGCTTGGTTCCATCTTGTCCAACATTCTCCTGGTCATGGGATGCTGCTTCATTGCTGGCGGATACAATCGTATTCAACAAAAGTTCAACCAAACTGTTGCTCAAACTATGGCCTCCATGATGGCCTTGTCAGTATCATCCTTGTTGATTCCTGCTGCCTTCAACGCCGGTTTCCCTCATGAGTTTAACCATGTTCTTTCTGTCTCTCGTGGAGCCTCTATTGTGTTGTTGATTATTTACGCCCTCTACCTCTTTTTCCAGCTTCGCACCCATGCTGATTACTTTGAGCAGCAGAATGCTGAAGGTGTCGATGTTGAGGCCAATGGCGCTCCATCGAACTATACTGGTACCTCTGAAGCTGGTGGTTTGCTTGATGGAGAGGATGCTGAAGGTGAAGAAAAGTATGAGGCTTCTCTTAACACCACTGAAGCCCTTATCCTGCTTACCATTGTCACTATTGTCGTTGCCTACTGTGCCGACTACCTTGTTGACTCCATTGACTCTATCGTTACAACCACTGGTATCTCCAAGACCTTCATTGGTCTTATTCTCATTCCCATTGTCGGTAATGCTGCTGAGCACGTCACTGCCGTCGTTGTCGCCATGAAGGATAAGATGGATCTTGCTGTTGGTGTTGCCATTGGTTCTTCCATGCAGATTGCTCTTTTCTTGACTCCTTTCTTGGTCATTCTCGGATGGATTGTTGGTCAGCCCATGTCCCTTCTGTTCTCTACTTTTGAGACCTGTGTGTTGTTTGTATCGGTCATGATTCTTAACTACATCGTGTCTGATGGTGAATCCAACTGGTTGGAAGGTGCTATGCTTTTCGGTACCTATATTATTATTGCCATTGCCTTTTTCTACACTCCTTAGTTGCAAAGTGTTAAAGGAAAACTCTAGGCTAATCTATCCACATATAAATACGATAATAAGTACATAATAATAGTGAAATCAAAGACAATTTGTGTGTCAACGATAGTCTGACTTAGTAAGTAGGTTAGGCAGGAAACTGTTGAGGAGAAGATTGGGGGTCACTCTTATCATGTGATCTGAGTGATTAAGCGTAAGAAAATACTGGGGAAGTATGAGGATGCCATTTAAGCCACAGATGATATCATAGTATGAAATTTATGTGAATGAATTTGTAATAATGACCAAATAAGTTGAAAATGATTCATCATTGCTTCCAGGTATAAAAGAAACCAGATATCTCTTAACGTTCTGGTTGATTTCAATCACTTACAACTAATTTCCCGCCCTGTTTCACACTTCAATTGGCAGCCCATCATTACTCTTAACTGCACCTCCCAACTCAATTCAACATACTCTTCACTTTAACAAAAGCAAACAATGACTGTTCCTTCTTTCACTCTCAACGACGGTAACAAAATTCCTGCAGTTGGATACGGTGTAGGCACTAAATGGGGCAAGTTCAAGTCTAAAGAGACTGTTAGTCCTGCTGTCGTAGCGGCTGTTACCACTGCCATTGATTCTGGATTCATTCATATCGATGGTGCAGAATCCTATGGAACTGAACAAGAAATTGGTCAAGCTATCAGGGATTCAGGCCTTCCTCGTTCTAAATTCTTCATCACAACCAAGGTATTGCCTAATATCGGTAACCCTGAAAAAGCATTAGAGACATCGCTAAACAATTTAGGCCTAGACTACATTGACCTTTATTTAATTCACGCACCATTCGTGACCGTTGAAGAGCTAGGTATTTCACTTGAAGACGCTTGGAAAGCACTTGAATCCTTGCAAAAGGCCGGCAAAACCAAGTCAATAGGTGTCTCGAACTTCTCACCCGCAGATTTAGACCGCATCCTGGCTATTGCTACAACCAAGCCTGCTGTCAATCAAATTGAGTTTTCGCCATATCTTCAAAATCAAACTCCCGGAATTTACAAGTATGCACAAGAACATGGTATCTTGTTGACTGCTTACTCGCCACTAGGCCCCATTATTGCTAAGACTAAGGATGAAAATGCTCCATTGACACCTGTTTTAGATGCCTTGGCTAAGAAATATAATAGATCGCCTGCTCAGATTGTGCTCAGATGGACTTACCAGAATAATGTCTTGCCTATTACTACCTCTGAAAAGGTTGATAGAGTCAAGGAAGCCCTAGCCATTTTCGATTTTGAATTATCTGCTGAAGACCTTGAACAAATTACTAAGGTTGGCTCTACTTATACCTTTAGACAGTATTGGGGCCATAAGTTTGAAACCAAGAATTCTTCATTGTAATCGATAATAGTCTCTGATTAGTGTTAAATATTTATATATTACAGTATATACTTAAAAATACACAAGTAACTTGGAAATACAGCTTATAAGCGCACCTCTAAATTAGTTAACTCAACAAATACCCTGGAATCCAATGTTAGTTTTTTTCTTGATTTAAAAAAATACAATCTCTGATAGTCGTCACTTACTCTCGTGGCATGCGATACTGGATCATTCCAGCGAATGTCATGCAATTTCGGGAAATTCCTTGCACTTCCAGGATTTTCTGTAACAAAAAAAGCACATTGTTAGTTAAAAAGTCAACCATCAATAAACATAACTATTTCGCAATTCCCTTACCTCTTGACGACCTTCAACTTCGTAATACGAGTTGTTCAATTGTTCAACCACTTCGCTACAACATCGCATCACCATGACCAGTAATGACGCTACATTTCGCGCAACAGGCTGCTGCAGTGCTTGCGATTGTTGAGCTCTACTTCGCACCATGCCCACATCAGCTTCAGGATCGAGCATTAATATTTTTGTGTCGTCCACATCTCGTAAGCACTGTTCCACATCACCTCGCACAAAACTATCCCTTGCATTTACAATTTTGAGCAGTGTCTCACATGTTTCAAGGTTATTAGGCTTGACTTTTTCAAGTAACCGTAGGTTGTTGGAGTACACTTCCATCACATGCTGTGCTAGCTGAGCAGGATCATCTTTCGGTGAGATGACCAAAGAAAGTCCTCCTGACATGGCAGTTATGCCTTGACCTAACGGTGTAACGCTAAGCATTTCTCCGAGCGATTTATTAATTATGGTGATTACTGTATCACAATCTTCGGACAGCTGGTACAGTAAAACAGCATCAGCAATACGACCGTCTTCTTCGGCCTTGATAGCTGCCTGTTGTGTAATGTCTCGTAAATAGCTGTCAATATCGTTCAACTCAATAAGTCCCATCTTTTGTTCAATGGCTCCTGGATTACGCGATCCATCTTGTTTGATATCACCCAGCAGTTTTGAAAATTCCCGTGTCTCTAAAACAAGTTCCTTCAATGCTTCATGGCAAATTTTTAAATGCTCTTTGCCATCTTTGAGATCTTTGTTCAAGCAAATCAGAACTAAATACTCTACTGCGTCAACAGGATCAGACCGTCGGAAGTCCCGTGTATAAAATCCCATTAGCCGTGCAAAGTTCAATTCACTTTGCTCATATTTGTTCATGTATAACAGCTCGGATTGTAATTGTAAAACGTTGGTTATTGGCCGGAGCAGACCATAATAAGATAGTGCAATACCGAAATGTACGGCATCAATTTGTGAAAACGCATAAGCATAGTGTACAGCTTTCTCAAATAACCCACACATGATGAGAACCTGACAGTAAAGTGCTGGTGTTTTACGATCTGGATTGAAGTACTTCGCACCAAAGTTGGTTACCGTCATTTGCAAATTCTGTAGTGTGTACTTTTCGTTAACTGAATTAGAACCTGCATCTTCGTAAATCAGAGATAAATGACTCCATAGCCAATCTTCTGTAGTATTAATCACACCTGGAAATGATTTTTTGTCAACTTCGCATCGCCCAATAATCTTGTACAAAGCGAACTTGAATGGATCTGAACTTTCCTCATCAAAAAATCGCACTTGTTCATTGAATTCCTTGCGAATATTTTCTAATAAATTACCTGGTAAAACACGGTGTGGTGATTCGACAAAGGCTTTCAGATAGATAGGAAACGAGGTTCCTAATTTTTGAAATGCATCACGGGAAGAGGCTGTAAACTCCAATGCTTCTTTCAAACACCCAGAACGAACCATATAATAGATGAGAGCCCAAATGGGGGAATTGTTAATAATCTCGAGTGAGCCATGTACCCATTCTCCATTTTCTGAATATCTCATTTGAAGTACTGCCCGGATCTTATTAAGCACAGATGGAACTCCTCCCATGAGCGCACTCATGGGTTGCTGCGCAATATCAGCCTCTATTCGCTCATAGAACTGTCGTTCTAAATATCGTTTACCGCCCTCGACAATTCGCCTTCGTAAATCAATTGCTTCCTGTGAGTTATTTGCTGCTTTGAGATATGCTTGAGAATACTTGCGTTCTCCAGCATCTTCTCCTGTAATTTCAGTAATAATTTTCCAAACATCCTGCATCTGATTGGCTCTAATGTCTGATCCAATAGTTTGAGATACCTCGTGGAACCTTTGGCTCAAGGGGTAAGTGCTTTTAGATTGGCGAGCGTAATTTAGTTCTTGGACGATTTCTGTGTAACTCTGCATGCCACCTTGATAGGTCTGGGCAGAAATTGTAGGGGCTACTACTTGGCCAGATGTTGGTTGTACTAATTCGACGTCGTTAAACTCTCCTGATCCTGATATTGGTCCAAGGACGGCCCGACCCAGAGAGTTTTTATTCCAACTTGGGGCTGCCATGATCTGTCGAACAGTTGTGGGTTCCGTGCTTTCCTCTTTTACTAGTCCAAACATCTGACAAATCTGATCCTTTCGGATTCGCCAGTCTAGCGAGACATTCTTGGCCAAGGAACTATCAAATTCTAATGCGGCAGCATGGATCGAATCTTCAATTGCTGAAAGAATATTTTCTTCTTTCTTTCCTCGTAAGTATTTCTTAAAATAATTAGCAAAGTTCATCAATACAATAAAAGGGTCTTACTTCAACTGTCTCGGACTCGAACGTAGAGAACTCAGCCGGTTCCTGATTCTGGTAAAATTTGATGGACTGAAGTTCAGACTGAATATTTTCAGCATTCACACCACTTCCTGCAAGCAAGTAATGCCTAAACACGTTAGCCAAAACCATAAAAGATACTCATTAAACTTACGCTTTCGTGTTATTGTCAACAGGGAGGTCCTTGCGAAGCTCAAAGGCTCGCTTGCTGATCTCATTCAAGCCTAGTTGGATCGTTCCTAGACTGGACGACGCGTTGGGTAAATTACGCGATGACTCTCCAAGCTCCGCCAATAATGCAACAGCAGGAGGCATTAATTGAGTCTGCTTATTAGACTCTCCTTCACTGGAAGGAACAGTCGCTACTTCAGATACTGCTGTAGGCATTGTGTTGGCTGTGATGGAGAGAAACTTCCTGCGAGTGTGAACAAAATAAAATATCAAGGTAGGGTAATATTGTGATTTTTGTGACACAAATTGTGAAAGACATTGAAAAATTTGGAAATTATAGAGGTTAATAATTAATATCATCATTTCTGATATTAAAATTGAATAAGCTAATTTCCTGGTTTTAAATTTTATAACCATATATTGAGTAAGCTGAGATGGCTGTTTCCACGGCTTGAAAGGGTCATTCAAGAAACTTATAGAGTAAGCTGAGCGATTCAAGATTACATGACTTAAGCATCTGTATTATAAAAGACTTTATATAATTCAGTAGACCTCAATAGTGCAGACGAAAATATTGAGAAGCTTTAAGATTGACCGTAATGGAATCATTTTCTGAGGAGATTTCTCCAAAGTGCAAGATATAATTCTTGCGAAAGCAATTTAGACTCAAATTTCATTTCCTAGACTTGATCCAATTTCAATAGCTCATAGTAAAGTATTCTTTTTTTATCAGCTATTAATTTCTTTCTCTCTTGCGCAGATATCTTTTTGAGTAGCTTCTAAAAGCACCTATTCTAAAATCAAAAGTTTACTATAAACTCCCAGTCTGGTTGTATTGGAATATTGATTTAAGCCTCACTGGCCTGCTTAAGAACCATACCAAGAATCGTGGATTAATATATAGTCAACAAAAATATAGTACTGTCGCCCAAGCAGCAATCATTTGTTCCTACCCTTGTCAAAAAATGCTTTTGTTTAGCTTAAACTTACGTCCTCGTCATAAAATACCAACTACTCTTCTATTGATTTAATGGTAAACGAAAAGTGATTGCGTATCTACTCAGTAAATGCAACAAACACATAAAATACAACAATCTCTAGAAAAATAAATTTCTGTAGCAAGGCACCGCCTTCCGAGCTTTCCTTGCACTCCTACTCATAACTTGCTCCTCTTTCAATTGAGATACTAGACAGTTTTATTTGAGATTTCTCATGCCGTCTTCACCTCTTTATATTTCACGGCCACCAGCTGGCTTTTCTGCGCTTGCAGTAGTGCGTGGACTCCAGTTAACTTTTCTGGGCGCTGTCAGAGCCCTGAGAAATCCATACTTAATTAAAAGCGGGTACTACAGACGAGCACTTCACGCAATTGCAATTTCCATGGGCATTCAAGTGGTCTTATGGATGCCAATATGGATTCTACGTTTCTTTGTGTGGTGCTTGATGCTCATCGCCTCAGAATCTGCATTGGAATACCTCAAAGACGTCATCGATACTCTGGAATTTATTGAAAACAATGTGCTGAACGTTGGTCTCTTTTTGGTTACAGCTGTGCGGTTTTTCCAGCCTGAAATGGATGATATGTTTCTCTTTTCTCTCCAGTTTGTAGACGGAGTTTACAAGAAAAAACATCCCGAAAGTACAAGACAGTACTATGACACTTTATTGCAATATCATGGAGCTGACCTAAAATCCATGACAGACGATGCTAGTATTCGTTCTGAAAAGACCGGTGCAACAGGCGGTGTTAAGCCAAAGAAAAACTGGATTGAGGAAATCAAATCCTTATATTACAATAACAAAGCCTTTGGAGTGTTTTTGAAGAAATATTTCATGCGCTCTGCTTTTTCGTTAGGCATTTTCATGTTGTCCGGCTTTCCCATTATAGGTCACCTAGTGATGCCAGCGTTTTCATTCTACAGTTTCAATAAGGTCGTTGGTACTCCTACGGCACTAGCAATATTTGCTGTTGGTCTGGCAGTCGAGAAGAAATATATGGTAATGTTCATATCCACTTTCTGGGGTGGGCGTAGCTTGGTTCGAAGTTTACTTAATCCATATTTCTCAAGAGTCCCCTTCTCACGTGCGGAACGAGATCAATGGTTCAAGGCTCGTGAAGGTATTATGTTTGGCTTTGGTTGTGGGTTCTACTGGATTATGAAAATCCCTTTTATCGGAGTTTTGGTCTACGGAATTGCTGAAGCTAGCTCTGCGTATCTCATCACTAAGGTGAGTGAGCCTCTTCCTAGTCCAGGCCCAGAACTGGTCAATTGGGTTGCGCAAGAACTTGATTGGACCAAGCAAAAGAAGTTCCTCAGTGGGATTACCCTTGATACTGATGGCTTTGGAGATGCTCCTAATATTGTACCTGGAAGCTGGGCTTCATAGAAAATTACGAAAGAAATACGTAGCACAATATCTAGAATATATACTATAGGAAAGTACTTTCAATATTTAACAGTTGGTGAAAAAAACAAAATTTTGGTGGCAGTGAGATGAACCTGGTTTGGGGTTGATGTTGTTTGTGACTTGTCCTCAACTTCAGTTGGAACTCAATCATATATCCACATAACCTTTAAACCTGTAAATCTTATCCTCAGGCTTTCTACTATCTTTCACTATTTCTAATAACTCCGTTTTCCACCTTCCAGTGGTTGTCCTACTCCTTTGAACAACTACCTGCATTCCTCTCCTGGCTTTCGCTCTTAACTTATCTAGCCAGCCACCACTATCAAGATATAGTAGAAATTCTGTCATCCTGAAATTTCACTCCCTGCCAGCACCCAGGTTTTGATTTCAGCCAGAGTATTTCAAAAGCAAGTCGAATAATAGAAGCTTTATATATACCGCAATTCAGTTTTAAAGCAGCTCGTTAATATCAGGTTTCTTTCCCACTTAACCCCTTTATCACTTTTTCAACATGTCTTCAGGATTGCAACGACGAAGAGTAGCCGGAGGTACAAACAGCAGCGCAAACGAAGGTAACGACTCTTCTTCTCAGAATGGTGAAACATCCAACTCCAATTCCAACTCAGCACGAAATGGGTATGAAGATGGCCGCCGAGTAGCTTATGATCCCGACGATATCAACAACACTGCAGATGAACTTAAACAGCCCAAGCTGACTCTCATGGAGGAAGTTCTACTCATGGGTATCAAGGACAAGCAGGTTGGTAGTACATTTTGTGTTTTCTTGCGTTCCACCTTACTAACTATCCTTAGGGGTATCTATCCTTCTGGAATGATAATATTTCATACGCTCTGCGAGGAGGTATTTTAATGGAATTAGCCTTACGAGGAAAAATTGCCATGGTAAACGATGCAAGCCGTCGACGGTTCCCTTTAAGCGACAGATATATTGAGGTGATCAACGATAAAATTACTGGTGAGGCCTTACTTGACGAAACCATTAAAATTATGAAGACCAGTGAGCCTCTCAGTGTTGCTACTTGGATTGACTACCTCAGCGGAGAAACTTGGAACTTGACCAAGATCTCATACCAATTGAAACAGGTTCGTGAGAGATTAGCTAAGGGACTAGTAGACAAGGGCATTTTGCGTACTGAAAAACGTAACTTTTTCCTTTTTGACATGGCTACTCATCCTGTTGCCGATACTGCTACAAAGGACGAAATCAAGCGTCGTGTCATCACATTCCTTACTGCACGAACAATTGTTTTACCCAACACTCCATTGTTCCCTGAAGATGTTCCCTTCAGATACCTACGCTCTGTGGCTGTTGTAGCCAGTGCTTATGCCGCAAATGTCTTGGAAAATGTGCTAACAAATCTGTCTTACGACGCTCGCGATCAGGCCTTCGGAAGAGCTGATGAGCTGATAAGTGACTATAGCGAATGGCCTTTCATTGCTAGAAGTGGAGGTGGTCTTGGAGGAGCGGGAGCTAATTTGTCAACCGAGATTGCAGATGAGTTGAACAAGCATAGTGACAAAGAGCTCCAGTTGGAAATTATTCCTGCAGTGTAAGTATTTGAATCCCTTTTGTTTTTTGTTTATTTAACTAACATCCATTTTCTAGACTGAGTGTTTACGCTAAATTAGATTCCATTCTATAATGACAGATCATTTAACACAAAAAAGAGAAAAATAATCAGCCTTGGAAAAAAAATCCGAAAATCTAATAAACCTACACATTTTGATACTTTTGACAGACTCAGAGAATCAAGTATTTCATTTCCCAAAAAAATATGTTCCTCCAAAAGAAATGTTATCCACATTTTATAAGACCTTAAAGAGTTATTTGTTTTTCATCTGACTGGCTTTCACGGCAGCAGCGGCTGCTATTGCTGCGTATGACATAGGAGGAACTATAGTTTCAGTAGAGTTTGCCATTTCTTGATCTTCACTAGTATTAGTAGCTGAAGAGGATGTAGTGACAACAGGTAATGGCTCTGAAAAAGAGTCAGAAGACGCAAAAATAGTCGATGTCTGGGAAAGTGAAGAACTAGCAATAGTTCGAGCGGATCCAGTACTGTCCTCAGTCTCAAATGTAGTAGTAATACTAGTGAGAGCATCTGCTGGTTCTTCTCCTTCTTCCTTGAAGTCTCTCACCACTGAGTCAGCCAGCTTATCGGTTAGATCTTCCCTGATAAATACTAAAAAGTAAGGCGTAGCTGTACTTTCTTCATTATCTTGAAAGACATCACTCTCAGAAACCTCTGTAATAGTTTGATCGTTGTACTTTCTGTAGACATTTCCCTTAAAGTCCCTAATATAAATCCAGTAATGCCCAAATGTTGCCTGACCTAGTTTAATTGCGTTAGTTAAAACCCTACAAAACTTTTAAGCATCTTATCATACCTCTGTGAATGAAAGCTGAATGTAGTCTATACCCAACATTCTGCATGTCAGAAAACTGCTTTTCAATTTTTTTACCCAAGGTTTCAATTCGCTCTCGAATATCTAGAATAATTAGACTTCATATTTTTCATATAAATTTCTAAAAACTTACCTTCAATTTTAGCGGTGAGTTGAGACACATGTTGATTTAAAAAGTCGAAAGTTTCTTGTCTAATCTCAGTTTGTGGTTCTGCCCTCTTTTTCTGATCACTCAACCAGTCAATAGAGCCCTTCAAAGTATCTTTAATGGTAAGACCATTGCTCTAAAATTCCATTAGTATTGCATAAGTATAAGTCCAGCGTCTTCCTACTCACCAAACGACTGTTCAAGTCTAGTAACCGCTTTTTGAGCTTGGATAACTCAATTCGCCAATCAGAAACCTCTCGTCGCTTTCTTTTCAATTCAGGATCATCTGAGTCCAAATATCGGTCCATATAGATCGTCTCGTCAAAGCGTAACAGTGCATTGGACTTGAAAGGACGATTCATTACTCGATCAAATTGCACACGCTGAATTTGAATTTGTAAAACTGGAGGTAACTGCGCAATTGTCACAGTACGTCGTGTTTCACCATCTTCCAGTTTCATGATGTCCTCGCCAAAATATGAGTCAAGGGCATCATAGAGGTCCCTAGGGCCCTCAGCAACATCAACAAGCAAACTGGAAAAGCGTTCTGTTTTTTCTCGGTGATTGCTACCGTCCTCTTCCGACTCAAGAATTTGTTTAGTTTTTCCATAAAATAGCTCCTTGACAATATCAATCTGCTCTCCATCATCATCAATGCCCGTAGGTTTGAAGGCAGCCTCAATTTGAAAGAGTACATTTTCAATACACTCTGTTACGTCTTGTTGGCGGCCAAAGAGCGTCATGTCAATTTTACGTGATCTTTCTTCCGTCTTTGACTCACTTTGTTGCGGGATAGATTCTTTAAGCTCTGTTTTACTATCGATCGTATCAGTTGTACCAGTCTCTGTGTTGAGGGAGTATCGAGGAGGTAATGGAGGAGGGGCAGCTCCAATTGCCACTAGATCAGTATTAGATTCACTGGCTTTGCGCTTATTGCTATTAGACTGCTCATCACTCATGAGGACATCTTCTGCAAAGTTCTCAGAGTCTGGGGTATCCTGTTCATCCACTGACTCACATATTGAATCAGTGGATGAATTTTCATCAACTTCGATTGCGTCTGTCATTGATACATTTATGCTTTCCTGGGGAGCTTCTTCCTTAGAACTATTTTGATCATCAGCTGGAGGATTTTGAGTAGGCTCCGCACTGTCTTCCCATGAAGGAACTAAAGCCAAATAAGCAAGATCCTTCTTGGGTGCAATAGCAGACTTTGGTGTATGAATGAGATCTTGGAAAAGCTCTGCCAAATTTGTTACAAATTCTTGCGACCGCTGTACTTCGGCATCTGTCACAGCTCTTCCTCCCACTCTTTTTTCGAGTTTATCTTCGTCATCAGAAAAATCTATTAGATCTGTTTCCTTTTCTTTGTTGGCAAACGAAATGACAGAGTCTCTGAGGGGTGAAATTGTGAAATAGTATTGAAGTAACGAATTCAAGTAGCAAGTGTTGCCGATATTTTCTAATCCCACAGGTTGTTCTTTATTTCGAACAAGATCAGACCCTGGTCTTCCACTCAAAAAGTTTTCAATCTTCTTGCTCTTAATATCATTTCCAATTTCTCGCAAAGCCTGTCGTAAGGAAAGTATATCATCAGGTGTATCATTTGCACGAACTTTGAAAATTGCTAAAAGAGTGTCTGGTGCTGTATTCCGGTTGGCACCAATCAGTGCATATGCTTCTTCTAGAGGCATTGGAGGAGTGGTTTTACCTGTAGCAGCTTCGTATTGAGCAAAAAGAAAGTCACTAGACCGAGCTTTTGCTATAGAAAGTAGCGCCGTGTTCAACGCAATCTCATCGGCTGGCTTGCATTCTTGAAGTTTTGTTTCATATGCAAGGTGGATGAACTCGTCATTGTGTATGGTTGGTGCTATTCCAAGTTTACTGTAGGCTTCATCCAGAGACATTGTATCTGTTTGAATAAAATTATCAAGTTTTGAACTTCCAATATGAGTAGCAATAATTTTCAGTGCACTTTTGAATTTCTGGCTAGAACTAGGCTGGTCCTTGATAGATTGTTTGAAGGTGGCGATTAAGAGATCTTCATCAACCTGAATTCCTGGGGTTAAATTAAATTTTTGATACGCAAGATTCAAGTCAGATACGGCGATTACTCCCAGAGACATGAGCTCCATAACTTTGACCTCCAATTCCTCGCTTCCTCGAAGTTGTGCAATAGTCTTCAAAGCCTCGAAATAGTAGGGAATATTTGCTGGGTCTTGTTGACACTGTACCTCGTAACGAGACGTAATAAGCGAGTCAGAAAAGTCTTCGACAGCTCCCAGGGCGACAAATGCTCCATATTGAGTTGTAGTCATGCCTGTACCTCGCTTCATATTAGCTCGGGGATAAGAATCTGCTTTCAACATCTGAGAAAGAGCTGGAACCATGGAATCAAAAGTGAAGGGAGTTAAATTGGCATGAAGTCGATTCATGTGAAATGCTGTTTCGTGTTGTTTTCGAATGAGAGACTCTTGAATTTCAACGTCGGCATCGGTTGCTGGCTCATAGACATCTGGGGGAATCCATATTTCATTAGTGTCATCAAGTTGAAAATGCAGTTTAAGTAAGATTTCGGGATTGACGCGAATATTCAATGTGGCGTTACTGGTATGAATTGTGGCAATTCCTGGGGTGTTGAGAGGTTTGTCTATTATTTTAAAGAGTGTCCCTAAGCAAGCAGTAGAGTGAGGAGCACCATCCTGTTTTCCCTTCTTATAATTGAGATACTCTTCAGGATATTTTTCTTTGTATGCTTGATATCTCTGTTGGATGGCTACAGGTTCGAAGTCAGACATATCTTCGGAGCCAAACTCTTGGCCTCTGAAAGTCAGTTTGAGCTTAGCCGCTGTTATGGAACATTTATAATCATAAATCTCCATATCTGGGTCATTTGACAGAGATGAATCGTATTCTATTAAATGAAAATCATGCAACTCCCCAGGGGCGAGAGGTATACCATCCTCTAAATCGACGTAAAGGTGGCAACATGTATTGAAATCAAAGAGAAGTGTATACAGACGAGCTCCCAACGGAGTGGATTCATAATGTATGAGATGCTGTGATTTGATTGTTACAGCATTAAAATGTGGTCGCAATATAGGGCTCTTGGAAGCAGAAAGAGGATTGAATGCAAGGTGTCGAGTTCCTGGATAGAACCTTAGAATATCCTCTATGATTCTCGGAGCTGACCTACCAGCCGATTGTAGTATATAATCCCGTTCAAGAGCAACAGATGGTTCTTGAAGCATTGTAAATGAAGAAGGTACTACTTTAAAGCAATGTTAGATATCCATTTTGAAAAGACAACTCTATGTTAGTGAACAAGGTCGCTGGGAATACTTACATTTGAAATAGAATTAGAGACCACAAGGCAAGGCCGCACTACTTCAGTCGATAAAAAGTTCTAAAAGATTTACAGCGATTTTCTATCGTAAAGCACAGCAAAATGAGAATGAAAGGCGAATGCTAGTTAGTAAAAGTTAAAGAAGTTAAGAAGTTGTAGTGGAGGAGGTTTTATGACTATGACTATGATCATGTGACTGAGTCAGTTCCAGGCTGTGAAAAAATAAAGTAACAACCCTAAATTTGAACAGCTACACAACTATATATCTACAATGGGATGGCTATCTAGTCCAACAAAGAGCAGTAGCTCGGATGATACTTTAAAAGATCTTGTGGTTCCAGATATTGCCGAGCCACTGGAAGAAGCACCAGTTCTTGTTTCTCCTGAGAAGGCAAGCAACCCTACTTTGAGTCAAAAGTTGAACAATGCTGTACGAGGTCCAAATAACGACAGTCTTTTGGCAAGCGTGATGGACTCGAACCCTTACTTCGCTGCTGGTTTTGGACTCATGGGGTTAGGCGCTGGTTTGGCTATTCTTCGACAGGCCTTGATGCGTGGAAGTAACTTCATTTATCATCAAATGCTGGTTGATTTGGAAATTGCTTCCAAAGACAAGTCTTACGTTTGGTTTTTGGACTGGATGTCCAATTATCCTCGAAGAAGTAGCCGCCATTTAAGTATGCAAACCTCCTTCAAACAGCATGAAAATGGTAGTATCACTACTACGTTTAACCTGGTTCCTGGTCCTGGTAAACACCTGATCCGGTACAAGGGAGCATTTATGTTAGTTAACAGAGAGAGATCTGGAAGGCTGATGGACTTGACTTCTGGTACGCCATTTGAGACAATTACGCTGACTACTTTGTATCGAGATCGGCATTTATTTCCCCAGCTTCTTGCTGAAGCACAACAAAAGGCTATGAAACAACAAGAGGGAAAAACCGTTATTTTCACTTCGTATGGCCCTGAATGGAGACCATTTGGACAACCTCGACGTCGTCGTGAGCTCAACTCTGTAATTTTAGATAGTGGGTTGAAGGAGAGGCTCACAGGTGATATTAGAGATTTCCTTAAATCTGGTCAGTGGTACTATGATAGAGGAATTCCCTATCGACGTGGATATTTACTGTATGGTCCTCCCGGTAGTGGAAAGTCCAGTGTTATACAAGCCCTGGCAGGTGAGTTGGATTACAATATCTGCATTCTCAACCTGTCTGAGCAAACATTGACTGATGATCGACTAAATCATTTAATGAACCACGTACCAGAACGAAGTATCCTGTTATTGGAGGATATTGACGCGGCATTCAATGAGCGCAAGCAGACGGAAGATCAGGGCTACGTGTCTGGCGTTACATTTTCGGGACTGTTGAATGCCCTTGACGGAGTTGCGTCTGCAGATGAGCGGTTGATCTTCATGACCACGAATCATCCTGAACAACTGGATCCTGCATTGATCCGGCCTGGACGTGTAGATTTTAAACAGTGCATTGATAATGCAACGGAGTACCAGGTGCGCAAAATGTTTTTGCGGTTTTACGAAGGTAAGGAAGAAGAATGTGAGAGGTTTCTGGAGGAAGTTATCAAGCTGGGTTGCCCAGTTAGTACTGCTCAGTTACAAGGACTGTTTGTATATAACAAGATGAATCCGGAAGGAGCTATTTCCATGGTACCCTTTTTGAAGATTCAGTAAAAATGATTTGTAAATAATAAAAGTAACGTCATGAAACCAGAGTGCTCCGTAGAGCATGGAAGCCACAGTGGCACATTATATTTATATTAGAGAACTGCGGCAAGGAAAAGGCTGTGTTGGCCATCCATGAAAGAAGAGCCCAGACCTAACTCAATTGAACTGAACTGTGAGAAGTCAATCGTTCAATCGTTCAAAGGGAACCTCTAATCTCTAAACGCCTGCTTTTCTGTTAAGTTGACGGAAATATTCCGAAAAACCCTACCAAATGTTCCAATAGTATTGGGAAAATAAAAAGTTGCTGGTTTAAAGGTGGATTTACAGTGCAAAATTAGATCCAAAGGTTGGATGCAACTCAATTCATATCATATCCAATGGTTCATTGAGATTCATTGAGGTCCATTGAAACGATTGCTGTGTTTTGAAGCTGAAAATTACTGTGTTTTTCTCATGCTGAAGATTTTAAAACGATATATCACTTTAAGTATGGGTGGGGTGCCTGGAAGCTGCGAACGCAGCATAAGACACTTGATAATCGCCAGCTGAGCAAAACTCGCCTTCAAATATTTTTTTCAATATTTTTTTTGTCTTTTACCATTTCACTCCTTTAAATATCCCATTTTTCTTTCTTTTGCTAATTACTCTACTCAATCTCTACAATGCGTCTTCTTCCTCGTCGTCGTTCGAAGGCTCAGGCCCCTGTTCCTGAAGTGAACGATAACCTTCCCTTCTCTCCAGCAAACTTAACTATTAAATGCACTATTCTAAAAGTGAGACCAAACCTTCACAGTAATATCGTTTGCTACAAGTTCTGACTCTATTTGCAGGCTGAAAATTTGACAACGACTAGCAAGAAAACTTGCAATGCTGTAAGTGATGATATTTTCTTATAATTGAATCCCTTGTCCTAACTAAGGTGCGTTTTTAAAGTATGCTGTTCTTCATGCAAACAAGTTTCGATTTTCCACGCAGTCAGTCAAGTCTCCATCCCCTGAATGGAATGATGAGTTCACTATCCCTTTGAATGGATGGACCTCTAGCCCAAAAATATCTATTGTTATTTGGAACAAGGAGCGATTCAGAAAGGTAAGCACTCAAAACTGTTGATATATTGAGTATCCACTAACAAAAATTAGGAGTACATTGGTGAGGTCTATATTGGCCTTAACACACTCTTCCCTGACGGAAAGTTCACCAAGTGCACTGGCCGCTATAATATTTCCAGATCCAAGGAAGAGCCTGAAGTTACGGCTGGTTCGCTCGAACTTGGATTCACGTTGACAGTTACCAAAGGATTTGCTATTCGTGAAAATTGGGAATCCTTCTTGGACCATCAAAAAACATTGAACCCTAAATTTGGCTTGGATGATGATGAAGATTCCGATGGAGAGGATTTTGAAGACTCAGATGATGTTGGCTCTAACGAGTACGACAGAATGGTCAGTCAAATGCGACGTTCTAATCTTAACTCAGGTGACTTTGATGATAGTGACTCTGATCAAGGATATACTACAGATGAGTCTGCTCTCGATGAAAGCAAGGCAGATAGCAAGACGACTCTACCTTCAACCACGCCCGATAACTTGCTAGTTGTTCCAGCTAAGGTTTCAAAGAAGAAGAAGAAACGAGTTCCCCCTGGATATTATGAGTTTAATTCACAAAGCCAAGTTGCTGGACTAATTCATATGGAGATTGTTAAGGTAACTGATCTGCCTCCTATGTCTAACATGACAAGAACTGGATTTGACATGGACCCCTTTGTAGTGGTATCTTTTGGTAAAAAGACATTCCGAACCCCTCCTATAAGACACACTCTCAATCCTGTTTTTAACGAAAAAGTCATGTTCCCTGTACTTGAGCATGAAAAAAAGTATTCAATTAACTTTGCTGTTTTGGACAAAGATAAATTTACCCTCAACGATGATGTAGCAAGTGTCGATTTCAAAATTAGCGATGTTTTGAAAGTTGCTATGACTCCTGATCCTAAAACAATGCTTTATGATCTAGATATCCTTGGAGATAGAAGCCGAAGCTCCTCGGTAGCGGATATAAATTCGCAAGGGGCTGATGATAAAATCCAGCCCTTGTCTTCACACCAGAAGAACAGCAGTAATGAAAAATCAGATGTAGAGATCAACCGCCTTGCCGAAGACGATAAATCAACTACCTTTGAGTTGCCTCTTACTCTTTGCGATGCCAAGTACCAAAAGAAGCATAGTCCCAAACTTTACATTAAATGCCGATTTTTGCCTTATGGTGCTTTACGACAGCAGTTCTGGCGTGGCTTAATCAAGGTATTTGATACCGATAAGTCTGGCACTATGAATTTTTTTGAAATCTCTGAACTTCTCGAGACTCTAGGCTCTACTATTTCTGAAAAAACCGTTCTCTCTTACTTTTCTCGTTTTGGCAAGCATGTCGAGGACAATGAACTTAGTGTTGATGAACTGGTAATGTGCTTGGAAGATCAAGTATTGAAGGATACTATTGAACAGCAAAAAAAGCCAAAGACTACTGACCAACCAGCTTTGTCTCCTGGAAATAATTCTTCACCAACTCTCAAGTTTGACGATCCCGAAAAGCAGGAGTCGGCAGACTATATTCCAGACTTGGATGATGATGATTCTGTTCCTGAGCGAATGATCCAGCTGAGTGCATGCCCATTATGCAACCAACCGCGCATGAGCAAGCGAGCCGAGTTGGATATTATCACTCATTTGGCCACATGTTCAAGCCAGGATTGGGCGTCTAATGGGCGGTTGGTGCTGGAAAAGTTTGTTACTTCGAACCAAGCCCGTCAGAGATGGTATTCTAAGGTTGTGTCAAAGGTCACTTATGGCAACTACTCGTTGGGTGCTAACTCAGCTAATATTTTGGTTCAAGATCGAGTCACAGGATTCATTCAGGAGGAAAAGATGAATGTGTATGTCCGCTTGGGAATTCGCGTGCTATACAAGGGAATCCGTAGCTCCAAGAATATGGAGGCTCGCAAGACTCGCAGTATGTTGAAGAACTTAAGTATCAAGCAAGGCATCAAGTATGATAACCCAACTTCAGCTGAAGCCATTCCTGCCTTCATTAAATTCCATCAACTTAACATGGATGAAGTACTTGAGCCTCTTGAAAACTTTGCTACATTTAACGAATTTTTCTACCGAAAGCTCAAGCCCGGAGCCAGACCTGTAGATGCTCCCGAAGAAAATCGGATTGTTACATCGGCTGCCGATAGTCGATCTACATACTTCCCAACCATCTCTAAGGCTACTGAGATTTGGATCAAGGGTCGCGAGTTTTCTATTAGCAGGCTTTTCGGAGATGCCTATCCACAGTATGTGGACCGATTTTTGAATGGATCTCTGTGTATTTTCCGTTTGGCTCCTCAGGACTATCATCGTTTCCACATGCCTGTATCTGGAGTTCTAGGCAAGCCCACTACTATTGAAGGCGAGTACTATACTGTAAACCCCATGGCCATTCGCTCTTCATTAGATGTATATGGTGAAAACGTCAGAGTTCTTGTACCTGTAGAGTCCGATGAGTTTGGTCTTGTCATGATGGTGTGTGTAGGTGCCATGATGGTGGGCAGTACTGTCATAACAGCCAAAGAAGGTGATCATCTTCAAAGAGCCGATGAGCTTGGATATTTCCAATTTGGAGGATCCACTGTTGTAGTTTTGTTTGAGCCTGGTCGTATCAAGTTTGATGAAGACTTGGTATCAAACTCCAATGAAGCTCTCGAAACGCTGGTTAGCGTGGGTATGTCGATTGGCCATGCACCTGAAATTCCCCAGTTTGAACGCAATGATGCTGTTCGCCAAGAAGACATTGAGCGTGCCAAAGTAGCTATTGCTGGTAAAGCTTAAGGTACAGCTTTAAGAAATCGTTTGTTAGTTTAAGATGTTTCTTTTGCAATTTGCTATAATCTTTAATATGTACAATCATGTATTTTAAAATATATATACCCATATATATTTATACAATCAGCTTTTAACTATTTACAAAAGGTTAATCAACCTCAATTGCTGAAATGGGATAGTCACCTTTGCGGTTAGCACCAACACCATATGTCTTGTCAGCACCATAGCGCGCATACTCAACAGTTCGCTTACTAGGGTCAACTGCAAGCCGATCCAGCATGGCACCTGCAACTTGAGGTATAAATGGTATCAATAAGAGAGAAGAAACACGAGCAGCTTCACTGGCATCACGAATGATGTCATCTTGAAGAGGCAAATTAGATTTCAAGGACCAAGGTTCAGTTTCTTGTACGAAAGTATTAGCGGCGGCAATTACAGAACGGATCTCAGCTAATGCTGGGGCAGTTGCAAATTTGGCCATGTTTGTAGACACGTTGTCCAGCAAAGCATCTGTCTGCTTAGCAAGAGGAGAAGCATCAGCTCCGGCCTCAGAAATATTCTCAATGGCACGGGGAATATTAAAAGGCTTTCCACAAATACGGACAACAAGATTGCCATACTTGTTGACAAGCTCTGTGTTATGACGAGCCAAGATTCGGTCGTTGCTATAGTCGGAGTCTCGAGCAAGATATGAATCATTCGCAAGGAAAAATTTAACGGTATCAACGCCAAAGTGCTTCATGGTATCAATGGGATCTACCACATTACCAAGGGATTTGGACATTTTTGAGCCCTGCATGGTCCAATGAGCATGGACAACCACTTGTTTTGGAGGGGGCAGATTAACTGCTAGCAAAAAGGCAGGCCAATAGATAGTATGGAATCGGACAATGTCCTTACCAACAACTTGAACGTCTGCGGGCCAAGCAAGAGACTCTTTTGGAAATCCAGTGGATGTTAGGTAGTTGGTAAGAGCGTCGAGCCAAACATACATGACATGAGAATCATCACCAGGCACAGGAACACCCCAGGAACATCTAGATTTTGGTCGAGAGATACTAAGGTCATCCAATCCTGCTTCTACCTCACGCAAGATTTGTTGATACCGAACCTCAGGAACCACAAATTCTGGATGGGCTTTTAAATGTTGCAAGAGGACTGGTTGAAGCTTGGATAGGGCGAAAAAATAGTTTTCTTCAGACGTCCATTCGACTGCCTTACCAGTCTCTGACGCAATCATGGAATCTCCAGTTGGACTTTTTTCAACTTGGGTCTCAGGATAAAAAGTCTCATCACTGACGCAGTACCACCCACTATGCGAACCCTTGTAAATGTAACCAGCAGCTTCAAGTCTGCGCCAAAGTTCTTGCGAAGCTATAATATTGTCCTCGTCGGTTGTGCGAATAAATCTGTCAGCTGAAATCTGGGCTTCTTGGGCAAGAATTTTGAATTTTTCAGCTGCAGCAGCTACAAATGGGACTGTGTCGACACCAGCTGCTTCAGAAGCACGCTGGACCTTCAAACCATGTTCATCGGTGCCAGTAGTTAAAAAGGTAGGCACTTCTGGAACAGTCCAGCCATGCCATCGCTTGATGATGTCTGCTAGCACCATGGAGTGCAAATGGCCGATATGGGGAGCCGCGTTGACATAGAAGATGGGTGTAGTCACATAGTATGGTTTTTTCTGAGCATCAGTTGTCGTTGTACTGTTGAATCTGTGTCCAGTCAAGCAACTAGCCTGCTTCACAAGAGCCGTCTGAAGTTGCAATCTTTTAGTCGCAAGCAAAGGCTTAAACTTGAGCATAGTTATGTTTTATTTTATTTAAATGGTTATTTAAATTTTTATTATAAAATTATGGTTTTGAGCGTGTTTTGAATGGAGAGGATCCCTTAAAATGGGAATTGTCCAGCTAAGAAATTAGAAAAAATTAAAAATAAAAATAAAACCAATTCAGGTGATAAATACTTGATGTCTCGCCCTTTTCTAGTTGTTTTATCTCCATTTCCATTTTCCCTCTTTTCCACCAACAACGTCAGACTTTGAAAGAAATATCTCCGTCTATATATCTGCCTTAATTCTTCTATTCGAATTGTTATAAAGTCAGCCTGATTCCCCCGATATTTTTTTTCCTAAAGGACCCCAATTCTTCAATTGAAATCTAATTTTACGCAGACCCTAACTGAACTGAAACATACCTGATAGCAATATGACAGCCGTTTATAATCCTGACATTGAACTTCCTTACAATGACCCTGCCAAGTCTCGTAAGGTGGTCATAGTGACCGGTTCAAATATCGGTATTGGGTACTACACGGCGCTTCACTTGTACATGCATGGTTGGTATGTGTATATGGCTTGCCGAAGTGAGAGTAAGGCCAAAGATGCTCAAAAGCGAATTCTGGAAGAGGCTAAGGAGCGAAAGGCAAAAGATCCCAGTCTCAAGGACGCCATCTTTGGCGAATTGGACTTTCTTAAGTTGGACCTGGGAAGTTTAAAGCAGACTGAAGAAGCTGCCGAGATTTTTAAGCGCAAGGAGCCTAACGGACTCGACATTCTCATTAATAACGCTGGTGTTATGGCATTGCCTGTGCAGATGACTGAGGACGGATATGACATTCAATTGCAGGTTAACCACCTGGCTCCATCCCTTTTTACCCTTAAACTGTTGCCATTGCTGCTGGCTAATAAGGGAGCCACTGGTAGAATTGTGAATCTTTCATCCCTTGGTCACCAGGGTACTGACGGAGCTTGTGATTATACCCGTCTTTATGATTGGTTTCCAGTTAGCTTTTGGTCCTTCATGAGATACGGTCTGGCCAAGAACGCCAATATTCACATGGCTAAAGCCTTAGCCCAGCGATATCCAAGCAAATTACTTTGTACATCAGTGCACCCTGGTGTTTGTGTTGATACTGGTTTGGGACGATACTGGGATGATAAGCTTATTACAGGCCTTTTGATGAAGACCACTTTTGCCCTATCTTCTGTATTAGGGGGTATTACTGGTGAGCAAGGCTCGTATACTTCTCTTTACTGTGCCTTATCACCAGAACTTACGGCTGAAAAGGATAATGGCAAGTTCTACAGACCTTGGCCTCATGCAGCTGAGCCCAGTAATACAGCCAAAGATCCTGTCAAGATTGAAAAGACCTGGCTGTGGACTGTTAACGAGCTGGTCAAGAAAGGATATTTGGACACCAATGAAGTTGATTCTTTTAGAGAAGACTAAATATGGTTTTAATTGTGATTTAAGCTTATCCAGGAAATTTCCAATTTTATTTAACTCTAATATTAGTATAAAAATCTATTATAATTCTTTCTAGTAGTGACAACCGTTATTACCTTTCTAATTAATCTAAACCGTACTTGCAAAAACAGTCAAAACAGAGAAAACACCATAAAACAAGGCTAAAGGATAAGCAACCAAGAGCCTTATTTCTGATAATCCTCCATTATCACTGGTGTTAATTGTTCTGCCACCTCTGGTATTATTGTCCTTGATCTCTTCATTTCCAATAACAGCCACAAAACTAGCTGACGCTGAGTATGTGCACCAAGCTATTGAAAATGCAGCAACTACATAGCCTGGGATAGTATCCATGCGCAGAAATACTCCTATGGCACTAGTAAAGACTAAAGGGAGCATGCTGTAGCCAAGAATACTAGCCACAGTTGAAAATCCAATAGTAAACCCTGACGATGATGGCGATGGCAATGGCGATGATGGAGTCATGAGGTTTAATGTGAAATACAAAACCACAGTACCAATCAAAGCTACCGTATAAATATAACCAAAATGAAGTTTACCGGACATTAACAAAAAGGTACCTAAGAGAAGACAAAACAGGATAGGTCCTGCCATATCTGTAGACGATGAGGACGGATCAGTCGGTGCCTTTGGCGTCGTCGCAGGACTGGCCTGGCTAGATTTAAATGGATTCAATACAGCCCATGTCTTTTGTCGGATATGCAAAAAATTAACACCAAGTTCTTCCAGTAATGGAGGTTCTCCTGGGTATCCTGAAGTTCCAAAAGCAGCCAGCAAACCTTGTGATAATGGTGGTTGTTTTTTAGAGTTTGTGGGGGTATACGAGTAAGTAGATGAAGAAGAAGCCGGAGCAGGAGTAGCAGAAGCTGATCGCAATGATGGTAATGAAGTGGATGATGAAAAAGATGATGAAGTTTCTAAATTAGTAGAGTCTTGGGGTGTTGTCCAGGCAGAGGTTGTAGAAGGTGGCAGATCATACTGAGAAGGCAAAAAATGGAGCCCGCCTCGAGGAGTAGCTGTTATGTTTTCTGATGTATTTCTTGAACTGGAATATCCAGTCTGCTGATTCATATCATTTTCAGCACCATAGTACTGAGTATAGTAGGACATGGTTTTGCGTGTTCTTTTGTGATAAGTTGGAGGAAGAATGCGTAACTCGTATCTGAACTCAGCTGTTTGGTCTAAGGAGTTTAGGATTTTTTTTTTTTTTTTTTTTTTTTTTTTTTTCGCTTATTTCGGTTCCGCCATAATTCGCTATTATTGTTGTTTTTCCTGATTCAACTTCCAACTTCCAACCACGTTCATTCACATATACACAATATCCATCATGAATCAAAACATCCAGCGAGCTCTGCTGCAATCATTTCTAATCCACCATTGTCTAACTCAAGGTGAAACAAGACAACTACTAGCACGACTCAAGGAGGTTGAATCAGATCTTAATGACGACAACGATGACGATGGCGACTCAGATTCACTTGAACAATACCTGGCAGCTGCCAACGCGTCACTAGTCGACCTTGATATGGAACTCAAAGTTACTCGCGACCAAGAAACTGGCCTTAGACTTTATACACTTGTCAATCTCCAATCATCAGCTACTACAGCTCCAGCCACACAACTTTCTTCAACTGATCTCATGTTTGTACGTGGAATTCTGGATAGTATCTTTAGCGAATCTAACTTGAGGGCAAATACTTTTTATATAACAGCTCAATCAGCCACGGTCGATGCGTACCCTAAAGACGCCACCGGCAGGCAATTACTCACACGAACTCAGGTGGTTGATAAACTAAACGGTCTTGTGGATGGTGGTTGGTTAATACAGCATAGTGGAGGACAACCTTGGTACGCTCTTTCGAATCGTGCACTTGCGGAATTGGGGCCTTATATGGCTGCCAAGTATGACTCGTTACCGGTCTGTGTGGCATGCAATGAGATATTTACATTAGGATTGGTGTGTTCTACAAAAGGATGTGGGTTGAGGGTGCACAAGTATTGCTTGGACCCTTATATACAGATTAACGGAGGAGAAACTTGTGGCGAATGTGGAGAGGGATCTTTAACAGACTGCCGTGAAGTTTCTTTTTAGTTTTTGTGTGTGTTTGTTTTATTCGGTGGTTGGATCTTGTTGCTTGGACGTTTGTAACTCAGCCAAATCTTGTAGTTCAAAATCAACTTCGTCAACAATGTCCTGCAGTATGTCTTCTGCGATTTGCTCTTCATACCTTTCACACAGAGGACGGATAGGCTCTTGGATGGTTACAGGGTTATCATTCCCGCCCTCAACAACAGCTTCCTTTGGAAATACACTGCCATACCCTGAACACTTGCTGAACTTCATGTTTTTTGCAATCTCACTTGGAAGTGCCGTAAAGTGTGGGCCAAAGTTAAATTCAGCTATACCACCGCGGAATACTGAGATTGTAGGGAAATAACCTAGAAGTCCGTCATCAGGAGATGATGACGATGAATTTCTGTTGACTTGGTGTTGCTTTGAGTTTGGTGGTAGGAATGCGTTGAGATTTTCAAATGCTTGTCCCATATATTTCCCATTTTTGTAAACACGTATAAATGAACCAGGCAATTTTTCAATGACCAACGGCGGTTTATTCTTTGTCTTGGCCGTAGATGATGAAGAAGAGGCTTCCTCTGGGAGTGGTACAATCAACTCTTCCATTTCCTTTGTAGGTTGGTATTCCAAATTTTCAAAGTAAAGCTGTCCTTTATATTTAATAGGAATTCGGTCTCGGAAAAGCGAAGCTGCTGCTGTACTTGGAGTTGGAGGAAGATATACGTGAAACCCAATAACGTCTCCAGACTTGAAGGGTTCATCCATGAATTGGACAGGCCTTGATAAATGTACAGTTTGTCCTGTAGCATCGCGCAATCCATATCCGTAGGCATCAAAGCCAACCGGAGCTTCTAGTGACGCTTCTCTTCTAGATAGGCCCAGCCTTACATGGCCACCTGAAGCATCGTTAGCACGCACTACTTTAGTCTCATAATACCAGTGTCCCTGTCTGATGCACAAGTCAGCTCGAGCAGATACAAATCCCTTTGGCGTTGAAACGAGCAAAGCGTTCGGCATATCTATAGCGACAGATGGCGATCGATCAAAATAAGAGACCGATCCCTTAAATGGAGGTACTTCTATCGACGTGTATTGCAATGCTTTATATAGACCAGGATATGCAATGCAGTACGAGTACCTGAATCCTCGTCTATTCTGAGGATGATCATCGGTGAAGTAAAGCTGTTCCGGCAGTTTGTTGTCTAGATTGTTTTTCTTGTCTTGGATCTGGAGAAGTTGTAACAGAGGTTGTTTATTTATATCATCAAAGTTAGCAATATGAGTTGTTGGCACTCTGGGGACAATTGCCAAATCCTGGGGTTGAACAGGCGGCGGTTTAATTCTTATAAAAGATCCAGCCGCTGTAGTTGTAGTAGTAGTAGTCGTGGTAGTCGTGGTGGTAGCATTAGTAGTAGACGTGGTCGAGGGTGTTTGTGGTCTGGATGAAGAGAGAGAGGAATTGGTTGATTGATCTGGCCGTGTTTCTTGGCGTGACGAGGGTCGGGATGAAGATGGAAGATCAATTTGAGAATCAATGGAGTCGTCTCGAGGTCGTTTTTTAGACTCGACAGAGGGAGTAGCAGGGTCCATTGAAGAGCTGGTGTGTAAGTTGTTGATAAAATGTCGTGTGTAGATGGATAACGATATGTTGAAAAACGCGAAAAAAGTATAGGTGGGGTAAAATATAAAAGAAATTTGGTAATCATGTGTCATCATTTATAATAATATTTACTATTTGTCAATGTTTAGCGTTTCTTAATCATTTGTCATCTTTACATAATGCGCATGTTACCAATGGATGTGAATAGTGTTTTATACGGTTATGCATTGGTTACAGTTTCAACTAGATTGTTTTCTCCTATTTCCGTTATGATGATATTTTTGGTCAGAATTATTTCTCTAAAGTCCAGTCCAACCTCCGATATATGCGATTGATAGCGAGTGGTGTATGAATGTATTTATATCCTTTAGGGTTCCTGTCCCATTTTTGTCTAATTACATTGACCAGGATGTTTTGCTTTTTGTTTTGTTTAGTTTCTGGATACAGCAAGTTATCCAACATTGTCATGTAAAATTGTGTGCGGTTCATGTACTCAAACATTCCTAAAATTTAGTCTTTCATGTACGAATGTATACGTACGTAAACCAAAGCATATATATCAATATGTTGCTGTCACCGATGTGTACTTAATTGTACCATTGTATACTTACTCGTACCCATCTGTACTCACCTCCACACAGTAACCAAAATGAAATAAAGATAAACCAAAAAATAACATGAAAAAATAAAAACAAAAACCCAAACTCGAAATAGTTTAATGAAAAAAACGTGTGCATGATAGATGACCAATTATATTAAAGAACAAACTAAAACCATGAAAAACTAAACTAAAATAAAAAATTCAATCTCATCTTTGTTTGGACATGCACGCTATTATGAATGCACATGTGGATGCATGGAGGAGCATGGGAGTATTCATAATATTTCACTGCAGATCTGTTTTTTAATATTTTTAATCATCATGTATTGTATGTCATGGTCATGTGATTTACTGGTTGGGGAAAAAAGATCAAGATCAAAGTCTCAGAATAATCATCAAACGACATAATAAAGCCACGGGTATATATGTGATGTGAAACCATTGAACGTGATTGTTTGATTTTCATCAAGTGAAAAATTGTAAAACTCTGTCATGTCGAAGGTTTATTTGAGTTTAAAGCAAAAAACAAAAGGATGGATATTGAGAGAGGAGCTAATACATGTAAGATTGATAGATTAAGGAAGTTGATATCTGATTGTTGCTGTTGCTGCATTTATTATTAAATTTGCTGCTGCTAAACAACCAAACAAACAAACAAGCGGAAAACCTAGAGGCATTGAAAAAACCTTGAATGCCTGAAATTTTTAAAAGTGAGTCTCTGATATTAGCAAATTGCAACTTTAAAATGAAGACCGAGACTTTATGTAAGTATTAACAACCTTATCCGCCGCCCGCCGATGGAGTCAACAACCTTGTCAATCTTGTCAACCTTGTCAACTTTGTCATGGATCATAATAATAGAAGTTTAAAGCCAAATTTAATATACTTGAGTTCTTTTAACCAATCCACCAAAAAAGGAAATTGAATTTAAGTTTGTTTGTTTTTTTTGGCATCAAATAATTTGATAATACGGGGAGATTGTGTTGGGATGGGTTGGGGTTTAATTTGTGAAGACCAAATGAAATATAAATTTTTTTGACTTGTGAAAAAAGAATCAACAACAACAAAAAAAAAATGAAAAATAAACTAAAATTGTCAATATGTTGTTGTGTCTTCATCACTTTGCGCTTGTTGTTATTCATTACCATTTATAGTTTGTGCAGATCTGAATTTAGTTTAGTTGTCTTGTTTATGTGCAAATGTTTTTTGTTTTATTTTGTTTTTTGTTTTTTGTTTTTTGTTTTTTGTTTTTTGTTTTTTGTTTTTTGTTTTTTGTTTTAGGCAAGGCGGTCAGTACCCTTTTTGTCTTTTTTTTTTTTTTTTTTTGGTCGTCTTTTGTTTTGTTTTGTTTTCTAGTGAATTGGATTTATTCTTCTTCTTCTTCTACTTCTTCTCTTCTTTCATTGTACTACTATGTACTATTCCGATCTGTTGTATGTAATCTGACCAATGGTATCTGTTGCAGCAACGCTTAGTCACGGTGTTTGATAACAACCCCACTGTCACCCATAGACTGTCACGTACTGGCTGTGATACAGATAGATGGAAGTAGCCAATCTAGGCCTAGAGCATGGAAATATCTGCTTAGTTAATATCACCCTTAATACTGACTAACCATATTAATAAAAACAAGAAAGAAAAACAATTAAATCAAGGTCAGGTCTCATGAAAGAAAGTAAAAGAGCTAAAAGGTTTCTGGTTCTTTCTATGTTTCTAGGTTATTATCATGAGGTCTAAGAAGAGCATGGAATGGAATATTAATGGGCACATTAATGGGCATATCAATTGGACATATCAATTGGACATATCAATGGGGATCTGTAGCATAACATCATCATATATAATTGATATAATTCATATATTTGCTATATATGATGGCACATACCATCCATTCGGCAAAAAAAACTAATCAGCTAATATTCTTAGTATTATTTTTGCTCTCTTGAGTGTTGGTATTATTATCACTATTATTATAATTATTATCTGACATGAGTAGTTTAGTTTGGGTCCATTCTTTGCGTTCTTTAAAGGGGGGGGAAGACGATTTGATATGATATGATGATATGATATGGCCATACCAAAGTTGACTCAAGTTGGAGCGTTCTGTTTTCTTTTGTGCTGAGTCAGCATGTACTGTACCATCACTAAGCACTTGCTAGAACCATCACTAAGCTGCAGCCACTACGAAGCAGTAAGGGTCATGCTCGTATTTCGTATGCCATGCAGCCATCACCCAACTCACCACCTTTCAAGGCCTTAGACATTGCTATTGGATATGGTGGGTGGCTATTGTGGGTGGACTTTTATAGTAGTATGGAGTACTGTCAATCATTAGGACAACCGTAAGATCATACATTCGACAATTAGGACACATTAGACCATATAAGTTTTTCATCAGACTATTATAAGTTCATTAGCCCACAAGTTCATTAGTACAAAAAAAACGATCGTCCCAAAATATCACTAGATCAGTAGATCATTAGATCATAGGTACAAAAAAAAATAATAATAATAAAAATAAAATAAAAAAAAAAAAAATAAAAAAAAAAAATAAATAAATAAATAAATAAATAAATAACTAAAATCACAAGATGATAACCACTAACATCCAAGTTCGAGCACGCTTTTTTCGCTTTTTTTCTTGTTTTGTTCTCTTTCTTCTTTGACATGAAATCTCACCTCATAGAACCTTCTTTCTTGCCCTTCTTTCTTTCCATTATCAACGTGGGACGTACTCTGACCCTTCTGACCACCCTTCCCTCCCTCCTATTTAGATGAAAATTCCACCACCACCTCCTCCTCCTTCAACCCAAATTTGGCTGTAAAAAAGTCAATCTCTATCCATCTATACCTTTATCTATTATATCCATCCCCATCTACGGCTACGGCACGGCTACGGCACGGCTATGACCCAAGAAATTTAATTTAGTGCCCACCACAGCCAAGTTTTTTATTACGGTTACACAGTACTACCTTTCCTTACCTTCACCACTATGTCTTAACGTTGAATACGCCGCCGCCCACCTGCTGCTCCTTCTTCTACGCCCACATTTCCCCCCAACGTACCACTTACCCATTCCCAATTTACCTATTTACCAATATACCAATATACCAATATACCAGTATGCCAATATACCACCATATCAATAAATCTCAGAGTGCCACTGCTGAACGCCCAACACTCGTTGTCCACCTCTTATGCTACGTTTTGGCTTTGAGATTGCTACGTTGCTGCACAGCTCTGCTCTGCTCCTGCTGAGCTCCTGTTCAGTTCGCAATTGATGCCATCTTCGTTCTTGCTACGCCCTACTCTCTCCTGATCACCACAAAACGATCAAACCTTGAGTAAAAAAAAATAAAAAATAAAACACAAAAAGTAACATGAAAAAGTCTAAAATTCTATCCAAGTCACTTGGCTTGGTGACTACTACTGCTACTCTTGCCTACTGGTAGACCGCCCTGCCCTATGATGGCCTTAATTACTGAGTGATTGGCGTAGTGATGAGTTTGTTGTGGTGTAAGTAGTAGAAGTAGTTCCAATGTGGATATATGGAAACATGTGGACAACCTCATCGAACCATGGAAATTCTCGAAATCGTCGAATTCCTTGAGTCTTCGACATTATCGACATTCTTCGAAAACAATAGAACAAAATTTTAATTTTATTATTTTTATTTATTATTATTATTTTATTTATTTCCATTTTAATTTACTTTTATCATTAAATTATTCTTGATTGACGCCTTTTTTGATATCGGCCCCACGGTTCATGGTGCACGATCCGTTGGACTGTTATATGAAGTTTTTTTTTTTTCCACATAATTTTTTTACTATGACGATTTAAAATTTGTAATTCTTAGTACATTGTCACGTGATGAAATTGTTTTGTAGTTTAACCGCCGTCTTTTCTGTATCTTCATTTTCCGTTTGTCGGAGTTTAAACTTATTTTGTTTTTTTAACTGACTTTCTTTTCTTTTGTTTTGTTAGAAAGGAGGGGGGGGAGGGTGGAGGAGGGGAGAAATATTGTGTTTTTGGATTTTTTTCTTTTTTTTTTTCTTATTTTCTTATTTTCATTTTTCATTTTGTCTAAATGGAATTTATTTCTTTTTTCAATCTTTCGTTTCTTTTTATGTCTATTTTATTTCTTTTCTTTTCTTTTGATTTTAGAACCCTCACTAAGTCCATGTGGCCTTTTCGTATCCACTGTGACAGGTTAGGGCACAGCAACGCTAAACCTCTTTAAGACGTCGATTATGTCAGACTCTGCTAAGCACAACATTGCTTTTGTGAAGGCTTTTTTTTTTTACCATTTTCATTTCCATATATTTCTTCTTCTCTATTTCTTCTTTTCATTTTATTTCTTTTTTTTTTCCCTCTTTTCCTTCTTTCTCTTCTTCTTTTTTTTCTCTTCTTTCCTTCTCTTCTTTCCTTCTCTTCTTTCCTTCCTTCTCTTCTTCTTCTTCCATTCCACTTTCATCCACCGTTATATGCCAACTCCAAATGTCTGAACCTGGCACCAGACAAAGTATACAGGCTCCTATGTCAGCTCAAGCTGCAACAGCCCACGCTGCGGCTGCCGTAGCCTCCACCACTACCACCTCCACAACTCCCACTACAACCTCCAAAGATTCATCCTCTATCGCAACATCGGCCAACAATAATCATGACTCCAACTCAACCAACTCAACTGCAACCACAAATACCACAACCACCTCCCTACCTACTAAATCTTTATCAGTCTCAGGCCTCTCCTCTGGCACAAAAGTTAACCAGGCAGCGTTCATCCACAAACTGTACTCCATGCTTGAAGATGACTCCATCAAACACCTCATTTCTTGGACCCCCTCAAATGTTTCCTTTGTTATCTCTCCAGGTGAAGAATTTTCAAAAGTCCTCTCGCAGTACTTTAAGCACACTAACCCATCTTCGTTTGTTCGTCAACTAAACATGTATGGATTCCACAAGGTCAATGAAACTTTCCAAGGAAATTCTTCCTCCTCGACTACTCCTTCAGAGAATCACTCGGCCCAATGGGAGTTCAAGCATGGTGCTGGCTCTTTCAAGCGAGGTGATGTCGAGTCTCTGCGTGCAATTAAACGTCGCACTTCTCGTCCATCCGCCATCCATCGAGACAACATTTCATTGAAACCGGTCGCGCTGTCTGTTCCATCCACTCCGTCCGCAGACTATGCAGGCACTCCTCCCCCACAAGGTCCCTCCAGTCCTGTTCCAGGTGGCCCCCAAACTTCATCTCCTGTTATGCAACAACAGGCCCTCCCTCAACCCCAGTACCTTCCTCAACATCACAACTTTCCATATTACCCACCGCCTGATAATTACCTCGAGGCAAGAATCTCGTCTCTCGAACACTCCTTATGGACCTTACGAAGCACAAACTCAATGCTTCTTTCAAAGTACAATAACCTCGTCGAATCATGTAAACGCTCGCAATCCGATAACATCTATCTCGTGGATATCATTGCCAAAATCGTAGCTCTTCACGAGTCGCCAAAACAATCCCCACTAAAACAACAAGACCTCCACAATGACCTTTCTACAATTAACTTTGAACTAACTCAGATCCGCAATACTCTTCAAATGCATACTTCCAATATCTCTCACCTCTCTCTGGACGATCATCAAGTCACAGCCCAGCACCCTGCTCAGCAACCAGCTGGTCCAAGCCCTGTTTACTCGTTCCCACGTCGACAACCGCTACACCAAAATAACACCAAAAATGAAATGACTTCGTCTAGCGGCGCTCGCGAACGTGCTCCTTCTATTTTCTATGACCCTCTAGCTCCCGCCCCCAACCCATCCTCTCCCCGTCAGCACACTGAAGACAATGCCAAGCCAATTCCCACCTCAGCTCCTCAACCACCTTCCACATTTTTCAACCATCGCCAGTCCGCCCCAGGTGGATTATCTTTCACCTCGCAACGCGGATCTCCTGCGAATTCTACTCCCTCTTCTCCTGTGCCTCACCATGCTGATGCTTATGGACCCCCTCCTCCCTTCCACTACCCTTTTCCCCAACATCAACCTTCTTCTCAGCCTCAATCTCCCCAATTTGCTGCTTCGGTTCCTCACCAGCATGCCCCCCCTACTTCCACTCCTCAGCATCACTACTATGGTGAGCCCCCTGCTTCTCCAAGTAGTTCCATGAACTCTTCGCACGCACCTCCTGGTCATTCCATGCCTCCCTCTCGCGACCAACGCCCAGGCTCCTTCCCATTTGTATCTTCTTATCACAGTCAACGTCAGCAGTCATACATGGGTGGTCCTCTGATTCCCAGTTCTAATCCTTATTCGCTTCCTTCGTCGAATGGCAGCGTACCAGGATCTTCTAATGCCAATTCTGGTTCCAATCCAGGCAACACTGTAGCCGCGTTGAGCAGTGCAGGCAAGGTTTTAGCTGAGGCTATGGCGCCTTACAGACGCCATACTAGTAGTGAAATCATAATCAACCCGTCTAAACCTGCACATCTTTCTGCCGTGCCTTCCAGTGTTTCAGCTCCAATTTCAATCAACTCTCCCCCCAACTCCACGAGCAGGCACAATAGCTTTGCTAGTAGTAATTCGTCTGCTAGTAGCGCTGTGGCTAATTCTGGAGCTGCCACCACCAGCAGTGCTGTTGGCACCCCTAGTAGCTCATCGCCGTTCAGTCACTCTAGTCCTCAGTCTAAGAAGTCTGAGTATGATTTCCAGAAGAAGCCTGAGCTGCTAACTTCGTCGGCAGGCCTGCCGCCTCTTCGGTCTACTGCGAGCAGTGTACAATCATTATTGAACCCCACTACCACGGCTTGTACGACTGGCGGTGATATTGGACCTGATCGCAAACGTTTAAAAGTAATTTAGCCGAACATTTACATGTACATGTATTGTCATAGTACTTTTTTTATATTATATTTTATTGATTTTTTTATTACTATTTATTACATTAGTATTTTGTTATTTTGTTATTTTGTTATTTTATTATTTTATTACTTTATTATTTTATTATTTTATTAGTATATTTATTAATATGTTATTATTATTATTTATTACTATTATTCTATAATTCTATTTATCTTTCTTTTATTGTTGTTGCCCATTTTGAAAGCCCGTAAAAACCGAGAAACCCGAGACAAAACTGTAAATGTCGGTGAATCGGACCGTGTTAACAGTAACCTTGAAAAGTTATTTAGTATTTTTCTTTATTTTATTTTATTAATGTTCTTTTCGTATATCCGGATCACGTGCAATTCACAATAACACACTAGTTACCCTGTATCCATGGGCAAGGGTAGCACAAGCGGAACAACGAACGAGAGAGAGGGAGAGGAGGGGGAAGAGCTAATACCAAGACTTTTTGTTTTTTATAAGTTTTCTTCTAGAGAGGGCCACCACCAACCAACCAACAAATAAACAAGTAGCTAACTGTGACCCCACACACACACACACAAAAAGGAGGGGTTATAAAAGTAGCTAAGCTAATAGTAAATCTATATTTTTATTCTTTTTTAATGACAACCAATGGAACTAATAATTTTAAATGATTGGTTGAGTTGTTGGTTAAACATTAACATGAAAGAAAGTAAAATAAAATAAATTAAATTAAATTGAAATAAATTAAATAACAAACTCGGTTCATAAAATATAAAGAGGGTAAGCCTAAAACAAAAACCCACGATATCTTATAAACTAAACCTCATATACTATCTATATATATTGGAATTGGCGAATTGACATGGTCCAGTATACGGAAAAACATAAATGTCAAGAGAACGTGTTGTTTGGTCACGATAATAGTAGTACTAGTGGTGGTAATTGGAATCGTCAAAATTGAAAATCCTTGTTCTAAGATTGTTGTGGTAGGTGTGTATGGGAAGCTGCTGTCATGCTTAAACCATTGTGCGAGTTCACGGTAATGTGTATTGAGCTTTGTTAAATTATGTTAAATTATGTTAAATTGCGTTAAACTTTGTTAAATTGTGTTAACTTTTGCTAAACACAACACTTTCACCGTAACCGACAACAAACAAGTTGTTGGCTTTCCCCTCTTTTGCGTGTTTTTACCATTTATTATTATTATTATTATTATTATTATTATTATTATTATTATTATTATTATTATTATTATTATTTTTTATTTTTACTATTAATTTTGATTTATTTTTTATTTTTCTTATTTTTTTTTTCTTTCTCCCTCAGATTCAAACTCATCTTCTTTCTCTTCTTTCTATCTCTTTCTCCCCCTCCTACAACTCTTTCTCTTCTTCTTTTTCTTCCCTCCACCATTCGCACTTCTCCCTTTACGACGTGCTCCTTTCTCTCCCAACTCTCCCTCTCCAATTATCCAATTCGCAATGCTTCGTAACCAAGCTCGCGCCCTCCTAAGAGGTGCCGCTACTCAGGTATGTATCTCTATCTGCTGCTGCGCACTAATGTTGCATTGATGGGTTGTCCTTACCGCCCAAAAAACCAACCCCGCTTTGCCCTAACCCCCACCAACAATCCAATCATGGCCCCAATCTAACATGTTTGCACTATAGCAAAAACGATTCCTATCCCTCCACGAGTACCGCTCAGCAAGTCTGCTCAAGAGCTACGGTGTTGGCATTCCTGCCGGTGATGCTGCTACAACCCCTGAACAGGCTGAGCAGGTTGCAAAGGACCTAAACTTGGAAGATATGGTCATCAAAGCCCAGGCTCTCACTGGTGGTAGAGGTAAAGGTGTTTTCGATTCCGGCCTGAAGGGAGGTGTCAAGCTTATCTCTTCTCCCTTTGAGGCTAAGATGTATGCCGAGCAAATGCTTAACCACAAGCTTTATACCAAGCAGACTGGCCCTGCTGGAAAGATCGTCACTGCTGTTTACATTGTAGAGCGTGAGTTTGTTCGTCGTGAGGCCTACGTAGCTATTCTCATGGACCGTGCTACTCAAGGTCCCATCATTGTTGCATCTGCTCAAGGTGGTATGGACATTGAGGGAGTTGCTGCTGAAAACCCCGATGCCATCAAGACCTTCAAGGTTGATATCCACGAGGGTGTCACTGATGAAATTGCCAACGCTGTTGCCAACTCTCTTGGATATTCTTCCAAGGCTATTCCCGAGGCTGCAAAGACCATCAAGGAACTTTACACCGTTTTCTGCGAGCGTGACGCTACTCAAATTGAAATCAACCCTCTATCTGAGACCACCGACCATAAGGTATTGGCCATGGATGCCAAACTCGGATTCGATGACAACGCTTCCTTTAGACAACAGGAGGTCTGGTCATGGAGAGATTTCTCTCAAGAGGATCCCCAGGAAGTTGAGGCTGCCGAGCACGGACTTAACTTTATCAAGCTTGACGGATCTATTGGCTGTCTCGTCAATGGTGCTGGTTTAGCTATGGCTACCATGGATATCATCAAGTTGAACGGTGGTGACCCTGCCAATTTCCTTGATTGTGGTGGTGGTGCTACTGAGAAGGCCATTGAGAAGGCTTTCGAGCTGATTACCTCCGACAAGAAGGTAACTGCCATTTTTGTCAACATTTTCGGTGGTATCGTCCGATGTGATATTATTGCCATGGGTTTAATTGCCGTGACCCGTCACATGGACATTAACATTCCTATCGTAGCACGACTCCAAGGTACCAACTTGGAAGCTGCTCAAGAGCTGATTAACAATTCAGGACTCAAGATTTTCTCTTTT
Organism: Geotrichum klebahnii; assembly: GCA_030570935.1. Classification (NCBI taxonomy): domain Eukaryota; kingdom Fungi; phylum Ascomycota; class Dipodascomycetes; order Dipodascales; family Dipodascaceae; genus Geotrichum; species Geotrichum klebahnii. Next base: position 85,290 of record JAJLWW010000109.1, read on the forward strand.
GTAGATTTGGATGAGGCTGCTCAGAAGGTGTGTCAATTATCTAAGGTCGTCAAGATGGCCCGTGAAATTGATGTGAATGTGTCTTTCGAGCTTCCTTTGTAAGTTTGCGGACTGCGCGTGTGTGTTGGCAGCTAGTGGGTTAGCTAGCTATAGATGAAGATAATGATGATGGTATAACTAATATATACAAATCAAGATAACGTTGAAACAAGTCTCAATCAGCAATAGGCATATATTGTAGAACACGACTGTAAATAATCAGTACAGGGATTAAAAAAAACACTCAGCCTAATAGCACAAGAATATCTATTATTTAAATTATACACATACTCTCTATCTTAATACGCAAACAACGACTTATACTGTAACGACCTGGCCCCCAACATATCCCAATCACGGCCACTGACCCAACACTCATTCACGATTTTAAGTTTGGCAAACACTCCACCGCCTTTCCAAGTCAGCACTTGAGGATCCATTTCACGCGGCGCTGGCATTACCAAGATATCACCGCTTGTGCCTGCTGACCCTGCACTTGTGCCTGTACTTGTTGATGTGGTTGACATTGCTGAATTGCCCTTTCCTGCATTTCCAGAACCACTTCCTCCTCCTCCTCCACTTGAACTGGAGTTATTGGCTCCTGGTTTAAGTGTACGCCCAGAATGGGCGAGCCACATTGAAATGCGGTCGGTCAGCAAGGTGTTGAAGCCTGGAAGTTTTGCAGCTGCACCCCCAACTACTAATAAATTCTCATAAAAGTTTTGTTGTAATTGTAACGTGGCTGTATGTTGAACAGGTCCAGGAGTCATTGATGTCTTTTGGCATACTGCTTGGGTTATAGATTCGATTATAGCAAAGTCAAGTCCGCATAATGGAATGTCGAGTGGATCGCTCGGGGTTGAGGTTGGGGGGATGGTGCTGGCCGATGTTGTGGTGGTAGCTGTAGTGGTGGTAGCTGTAGTGGTGGTAGCTGTAGTGGTGGTAGCTGTAGTGGTGGTAGCTGTAGTGGTGGTTGTTGTAGTTGTGTCTTCTTGGGGCTCTGTACCATTATTGGTAGGCACGTCTGCCACACTCTCAGGTTGCTCTACTGGTGGCTTCGCATAGATTGAAAACGCTCCCTTTGCAATCGCGGTTTGTGCATTAGACGCTGGATCTCCACAAACCCCATCTTCATAGATATCCATTGACCTTGGAAACAGACTATACCGGGCTCGAATTTTTTCCTGTGAACCTTCTTCTTTTTGGCTACTACCTCTTTCTTTTTTAGTACTCCACAGCTCTCGTTTTAACTCTTGATCAAAAATATCCGGATAAAACAATCCAAGGGGGGCCAACATGACCTCTTCAAATGTTTTAAATTCAAACTTGCGCGTGGCTGAAAACGCAGGCGACCGCTGGTAAAACGAATAATGCTGGACGGTAATATCTGCATCGTTTGTAGTAACGTACTTGTGTTTAAGTTCTTCTGCCAAGGCAAAGTCGTATGGCCGGGCTAGATTGATTTCAGAATATGGGAAACTGGACTTGAGCAACAGTTTAGTCAAAGCAAGCGTTATGTCATCACCTCCATACTTTAGATTGACGCGAGACTCGGGGATGATCATTCCTTCCTCGATGCAACTAATCTTTGTTGTTTGTGCTCCAACATCAATCACACACGCAGTACTCACACCAGCACCAAACGTAGCTCCCATTCCTTCTTGTAGCACGCATACATTAGCGAGGCCCATTTGTAGAATCAATGAAATCATAGATTCAACATAGGTCTTTTGAAATAAGTCTGGAATTAGCAGCACGACGTTATACTGCTCATAGTCCCTGAACTTGATGCCCAATTCTCGTTCAAGTGCATCCACAAGAATCAGTGATACATCACCCAAGAGTTCTTGTGCTGAACTATAGTCTGTTTCATTAAACATTCCATGCTGGATCGGCCACCGCAGTTTGAAGCCCTCACCCTCTGGAATCCTTAGTGCGCGGGCGCCTGTAATGTATTTTTCGCTGGGCTGAGGTTCTGTCCACTCAATACGCCCTGGATCGTTATGATCAGGAATCGTTTCCGGGTCCCGTACTCTCTTGTTATAAGACACAACCAGTTCGTGCGAGTTAGGCAAAACACGTCGTTTATAAAACCTCATGCGTTCTCTGAAATCCCGATACACAGTATCATGAGCTTCTTTGAACTTTTCTCCAAACATCAAATCGTCTGTCTCTGCATCTGAATTGCGTTCTGGGATTAGAGGTAATGGCTCTTCAGATTCCTGTGCAGGCAGTCGGTGGGCAATAACACTCGGCGTTACTTTAGGGTATGCTTGAGATGCTAGACCAAGTCGAAGGTTACGAGACCCGAAATGTAAGACAATGGTACGTGCACCTACTGGCAATTTCTCTTCAGGTGTGCCTATGGTACTATTAGCAGCTGTCGTGTTATCATCAATCATAACTGCTGGAGTTGATGCGCCTGGCGTTGCAGGCATAACAGGAGCAGCCTTTTCCTTCAATTTCTGTTCCTTGATACGTTTCTGCTCCTCATTCCATTCACGATAAAACATAATCTGGTCATCACGCCGTAAGTAGTCGGTGTAGTAGTTCTTTTGGTTGATTTGGACAGCTCCGCCAAACAGCGTGCTCTTAAGGTTGTTGTCTACACGCTGGATACCTGATACCTTGAGAATGGGCTTCGAGCCTCCACGCTTTGGTCTAGGTTTATCGGCAGCTGCAACGCCGGGCGCAGCAACAGGCGTTGCCGGCGCTTCTGACGAACTATCAATGTCCATTGAGTCTGTCATGGTGGTGGTGGTGGAAAGTAATGAAAAGTCAACTCAAAATAGCTTTCAAGCAAATAAACAAAAAAAAAAAAAAAAAA
>JAJLWW010000110.1:0-83834 GCA_030570935.1 Geotrichum klebahnii
CGGGCAAAAAAAAAAAAAAAAAAAAAAAAAAAAAAAGTCTTTGTGGGTTGGTGGTGAAGCTGGTATAAAATAATGCGTATATTCCACCAGTAACTACCGACAACGCGCGGTCGTCGCGACTTGAGCAAGCTTCCCGTGAACGCGAATAAACCAATCAAAGCAAATAACATACAATGGCTAGACTGAGCTGCAATCCACATGTAACAGGTTTGAGCCCAAGTCCTAATCGAATCCAGAGAAAGAGAGAAAATAGTGTTCCGAGTCTAGAAAACACACCAAGGGAAAATAAAGAACTAAATTAATTTCTACAAAAGAATTCTTAAAACAAGTAACAACGACATGCTTTCATTCCTTAAACATTGAATTCTGGTACGAATTTGGCTGTTTGTCTGTGTGTGAGTGTTTCCACACTAAAACCGTAAATTGATGACCAAGAATACACGAGCTAATGACAAATTTTTGATGGGCTAAGCTCATAAAAATCAGGTCTTTGTAACGCACGCCGCCTTTTCTTGCTTTGTACCGACTATAATATAATACTTGAAAATGATATACCGTATTATATATATACATATATCTTGATTTAATTATATATTTTTCTAGATGATTTTTTAAAATCAATTTTGATATTATCTTTTTGTACAAAGTTGGGGGTTTGTACTAGTCGTCAATTCTCTCATTAGCAATGCTTCTATCGAGTACTTGTTTATTATTATCCAGCCCTTTCTTTGTTCTTTAGGCTCAACGTTCTTCATCTCCGATCACATATTTGTGAAATGAAAACAGAGAACTAGAGGCGATCTTCATCGTTAGCTGTTTTCAGCCGTGCGATAGCCTGAAAACAAGGACGATTCCGAAAGATTTCGTGTGAATTAAAAACCTCGTATCACTATCAATTGAAAGTGTAAATGTATATATGTTCAGTCTATCGTAGTTAATTGCCTTTATGATTAGTAGAAAAAATAATTTCTAACCATTTTATTTTATTTCAATTCTAGAACTAATCATCGAGGATATCATGCCCAGGATTTCACGCGACTATTTGCAAGTGAAGATCAAGGTAAAGTTTTCTACATTGCTTCAAAAGTGAAGTAGTTAATAGTATACGATTTCAACAAATTAGTAGTTTTTCACCATACGTACCAACAAGAGTTCTTGATGGCCTGCGTTTCAATCTTGCGATTTCCAGTATACGTCTATATGTATATATCTAGTTTTTCTCCCCACCTTTGGTCTATGAAAGCTCGGTAATTCAAGCTAATGTTCACATGGAAAGAAGAAAATTTTTTTTTTTACAAAAAGACAGGACCTTGAAATAAAAAGTTAGATCTACACTCCCTGTTTTGTTAAAATTATTGGACTTGGACCATCAGGACATGTCTTAAAATTAGCAATAATCATTTAGTTTTATTTTGAAAAGGGCACGTTGGTATTGCAATCAACAGCAGCAGCAGGTGACATTAATATATCTGGGTTATTTATTTGACATTTGTCTGTCCTAAAAGTTAAAACATACACGAGGATTGCAAAGTTCTATAAATCTCTCTTTATACTATTATCGTTTTTCAAATATAAATCCAGCAAATAACAAAGTAAATTAAACTCTCCGAAACCTTTTTTTGTTGTTGTTTTGTTCTGGAGGTTGATATAAAATCACATCACTATATTCACATTCTTCTTCCCCCCCTTTCCTAACCGAAGCTTTGTTACTTGTAGTACCATTTCCCTTTATTCAAGAAATCAAACTATAAGTACTGAAAATCTATCGGTTTAGGTGAAATATTATCATCATAGTCAAACTTGATAAATTCAATTGGACTTCAATTCAATTGAGTTGATGTGAATTCTTGCTCATTTGTATCATAACTATGGTTTATCAGGTTTTGTTTTTTTTTTTGTTTTGAATGAAATTAGATGCCATCTAATTTTCATTCCATGGCCCTTTTTATGTTTTTTATTTTTTATTTCTTGTATTTTAGTTCCTGTGTTTCTCATGAACACGTTCTCTCGTTTTGATTCCGCACATACATTTATCATGTATATTGACCTGAGACCGACGACGACAACAGCATTAGCATGAGCAGCATGAGCAGCATGAGCAGCATGAGCAGCAGAAGCAGCAGCGTCTAATAAACGTCGTCTTCCCAAGGTTGCGTGCCTTTCCCCCAACGTGAAATTATGCGTTTGAGTTAAAATACTTTTGGGTTTTGATATTATTGGTGTTTTTGTTCAACAGCGGGGCAGAGGGACAGATACGTGTGAAAAATAATTTCAAAATATTAAAAAGCAGCAACTTGAGTAAGACAAAGAATTTACGCGTCGACCCTTTTTGAATTTTTTTATTAGATTTTCTTTCAAGGAACAAACGAAACTTTTGGGGGTCCTAAAGGAGCATAGCTAAGCTTAGCCTATACTAGACATAAACACACCAAGTACAGTTATACTAACCAATTTAAACAGGCACAAACTCAACATTCCATTAGACTCAGCCTAGTGCGCGCGTGCGCGCGTGTGAAGAGGTTTGATTGATAAAACAAGTCTCATGAAATGTGTGTGAAGTGGTTAAGTTTTTGTGTCATTTTTATTTATTTGGGTCCTGTTTGATTATCATTTGGTCTTGAACATGGTCAAAATTAATCCACAAACCACAAACCACAAAGTCCAAACTACCAACATCAACATTCCAGTTCTAAAAGAGAATGGAGATGATGATACTAATGATATATTATTATATCAATCTAATATGTAAATTAATTAATACTTTTGTACTAAAGTTGTTGTTTTGTTTATTGCTTCGATAGTTGAATGCTGCTGGCTGCTACTAAAGAACGTATCAAAGTGTGTATCTACTGATAAAACTGGTGCTGCTTCTGCTTGTACTTGTGCTTCTGCTGTTTCTGCTGCTCGTGTTGTTGTTGTTGCTGCTTTTGAGTGCTGCTTCTGAGGCTGCTTTTTTGGCAAAATATTTTCATTTTCAATTTCGGTATTTTATAATTTTAAAAATTTATGATTTTTCCTTATAATTTAATTTTATTTTTGATGTTTTTGTTTTATTGAAGTTACTTCAACAGTACAAAAAAAGCTCTTTTTTATTTAGATTACCAGTCTTCTCCTCTTCTATTCAAATCTAATTGAATCTGTATTAAATGCTCCATTGCAGTATCCATCTGCTGCGAAAGGGCTGCTGCTGTTTCATAGCTTACATTCATCAATATGCACTGAAAATATATATCAACCATCATCTGGACTAACTAAACGACTTGGCTGGTCTCTTAATCTTGTACACAATTGGTCTTATTAGTCAATTCTGAAAAATAAATGAATAAATGATGATGAAATGAATAAAAAAGCATTTGAAAATCCTGAATAAAAACAGCCATATAATATTATTTATTTTATTTTATTTTATTTTATTTTAGAATTTACAAAATCTGAAAGATCTGCGGATCGTCAGAATCTTGAAATCTTTTCAATCTTCTTTTAAGTGTTGAATTTCTGTCAAGCCGAACATATAATCTACATGTTACCTTTTACTATATGTTATATACATTATAGTATAATGTAAATTATATAAATTGTATAAATCATCTAAATTGTATAAATCATCTAAATTATATATGCTGTGTTTTTTAAAATTCATCATGTTTGTGTCTGCCAGATCCTGTATTAATATGACCCATTTGATAAGACGCATATGTGAACCCTTTTTTATTTATTATTTTGATTTTAGTATTTTTCAAATAAATTTAAAATTTATAAAAACTTTTTATTTATTATTTTGATTTTATTATTTTATTTATTTTATTCATCTTATTTATTTAAATTGATAACTTGTGTCTATAATGACTATTTCACAATCATCCACGAGTTCTTCTTGAGCTCTTTGCTCTTGTGCTTGGCTTCTCTACACTCAAACTCAACTTCCCTGAAAATCCCCATTTTCCCCCTTTTTCCTACTGGATTTCACATGACGATACACATGCCATGCCAATCATTGTCTTTTACCGAAATCTGTCTCCCGCTTTTATTTTATTTTAAATTTTTCTTCTTTTTTTCTTGTCATATTCATTTCAAATCATTTATATCAAACTACAACTATATTCTTTGAAAAAATCTATATTACTTTTGCTTGTACATTTTTTTTATTTACTTATTCTTTTGTAGCCTTCAAACATATACATGTATATCAGCCAGGATAAAATGAATAAACATCAACCATCCACCCAAATTTTTTGTTCTTTTATAACCCCCGGAAAGTATTTTTACTGGCACGGCGAATGCCATCAAATCTTTGCCTCGTACGACCCATATCCCGTTTCTCCTCACCCTCATCATCGCCATCCTCTTCCTCGGTTTCACGATCCTGCTTCTTTTTCGGTACTGTCTTCTTTTTGGGAGCAGGTGTAAATGTTAACTCCACTTCTCCACGAGGTCCCCGTTTAAGATTAGACTTGATATGTGCAATCTCCCGCTCCTTCTCATCTATTTCTGTATACAACTCCTCAAATGCAACATCCTTACCACCCTTGCTTCCACTGTTCATGTCAACTGCCCTCATTTCAGGTAAGCTGGACATGAATTCACGCTTAGCATTGGCTTGACGCTCACGTCGTTCCTCTTGTTTAGCCTTCTTTTGAGCCTCCCTGGCTGCCTGCTGTCGCTTGGCCTCCCGCGTCTCTATGTCGTCCTCATCTTCACTTTCCGAAGAGCTGCTATTTTCTTCATCACTGAAGGCTCCTCGTTTCTGCTTATCTTGCTCATCAAGACGTTCCTCATCAGACAGCTCTGCAGCAGTCTTACCACGTAGTCTCTCACGGTCAGGTCCCATTCCACCATCACGGTTACCGCCTGGTCTTATACTGCTCTGTACAGGGTTAATCATCTTGTACTCATGACTGTTGACGTCAACCTCAAAGTCCGCATCTTCAAACACATCCTTGAAACGGTCATCAATAAGTTTATCATCTCCAGCCTCATCGGCTTGTGCAGCGAATTTCTTGGCCAACTCTTTATTGACCTTAACCTTAACATCTGCATTGCTACTTCGAATACGGGTCTCTCGTTCTTTTTCAATCTTGCGTTTAATCTCCCGTTCTCGGTGTTCTTTGTACTCAAAGGGATTCGAAATAAGTTTCGCCTGTTCGTAAAGTCGCATATCAATAAAGTATCCATGCATATAGCTCTTGACCACATTGCTGCCAATAAGATGACCCAAGTTAAGCGCAGCAAGCTCTTTACGGGTAACGAATTTGTAGTTATCGTATACTGTAGATGACGGCTTCTCTTCCAATTCTTCTGTAATGCTATCCAAGAACGAGCACCACTGTGGAGCTGGTCCAATAGATGGAATGTAGTATGTGTGCATTGGGATTCCTTCATTAGCCATCAAAAACATACCTGAATCAGGAATATATTCGATATCGTTGATATCAACTGTAGGCTCAATCGATGTGTATGGTTTTCCATCAACTCGATCCCACAGCTTAACAATACGCTTATCTGCAGTCAACACCTTGCTGCTGCTACCGCCACCATTCGATTCAATCCACATAACCTTTTTAATAGGAAATCCATAGCCTTGGTCCTTCTGCACATAAGGTTCTGATGCTCGTAAGTCAAATAAAAGAGTGTTGCCCTCATGCGTACCAAATCCAACATTAAGGCCATCTTGACGGAAAGATAGTGATGTCACTCCGCTTCCCAATCCATGCCCACCTCCGCCAATATTCAGTTGAGCTGCTCTTCGCCGACTTCGTGGATCCCAAAACTCAACTGTGCCGTCTTCCAACCCAAATCCAAGCAGACCATGTAATGGATTAATGTCTAAGCAGTTCACCCCCTCACTGTCAAGTTCAAAAGGAGCCAGAAAACGTCCTTGATCAACGTTCAATCGGTAAACCTCATTGCTTGATGCTCCCACAATAACGTCACAGTTTTGCGGGTTATATGTCATGGCCCGTCCAAATTTCGGAATTCGGGATTTAGCATGGATTCCTCCTTGTGTATGAAACTCAATGCTTCGGTCATTTTGCAAGTGAATTGACTTTGTCCAGTCGTCTGACAAGATCTGGAAATCAACGTTTTCACTATCTGTATGTCTGTCGAACTTTAGCGACAGTTGTGAAAAGTCATAGACATGGATCTGAGGTTTGTATGTTCCGGTAGCCATACAAAACTGTCCATCCCTTGTAACCTTCAGTTTTATAGAAGCTTCGGCAAACTCAAAGTCTTGAATCAGTTCGATTCTGTTTGCATACTCTATACTGGTTAGTAAATCTTCATTTTACGCAAAAATTGTGTACTCACCAGGATCGTTTTTTAATGATCTCTTCCGCTTACGAGCCAACCAATCTGGTAAAGCTCGAGAAGTATTTGTACCAGCAATCTGATACACAGGAACATTTGCTCCTGGCGTTGACTTTAAAACCATTTTCCTAGTACTGTGATGATGAAATGAAGGAAAATATTTGAAAAAAAAAATTTTAATCTAGAGTTGGGAGTTTTTAAACCCCTGCCCATTACTATTTCATTATGTTTGTATATCAACACTTTCTTTTGATGAAATCTCCCAGCTTCAAGTCGACATATTCCCCTCCCCATTCACCTGAAATCGTTTCAAGTGCTCGAAAAAATGATGAAAATCCTATCTGTTCCGTCCTTTTCATTGTTTTAAGCATGTCCCTTGAAATATAGTTAAACTTCAAGCTTGTGGCGGCCATTGCCGAAACCATCTGCAAGACCAAACTTCCTCCTAGTCCATACTCCTCAGAGATTAAGCAAAATGTTTCGAGAATAACATTTTTAAGAGTTGCGTTTCCCGCTGAGGTGGGGTAGCTAATTGTTGCCAAATCAAACGCCATCAGCAGCGCTCCCGTAACCATTTGCAACTCATTTTCCCGAATCCAAGTTATTTCCATCTCGCCAGAATCTCTAAAGATATTTGCGCATAAGTATAAGTTTCTGTAAAGTATCATGACAAGCAGTAGTACACAGCTGTTAATATCATCTTTAATGGCAATCTGTCTAAGTAATGAAGCCCCCTTTTCGTTTGTCAAGCGATCCCCATACTCTCCTAAAGTCATTGGGGGTACTGCCCGCTCAAATAGACTCTCATTCCTAGCGTCATATGGCTGTCCCAGGTCTTTCAAAAGATATCGGCTCAATCGAAAAATCAAATGGCTCACTATCGCCATAGCTGAAAGTGGACTGTCCAAGGTACTTAAGCACCATGTCATCTCCCTAACCCCGTCGAGGGTCTGTGTGGACTTTTCCATAACCTTAGTTGCCAAACACAACAATGGAGCGTATTCAACGTTTTTTAGTATGTAATCTGGCCCATCAATAAGCTCAAACAAAATTTCAAAGTGCGTAGGTCCAAGTTCATCCAAGCGGAAATCACTGGGAATGCTCACTCTTTTTGCAACCATTTGAATATCTGAATTGCGCATTTCAATGTCGCAAAAGTGTCGTATGTGCTTCTCAACCAGTATTCCATAAATTGTTTTGCAATTCTCCGCAATTCCCGATCCAGGGTTACTTGAAATGACCCTTGACAAACCGTCCAAAATATCCAGGCCGCTCAGTGTGAGTATATTGATATCTTGACCAAGTAACCCTTTAAATGATGTCACAATATCTCCCAGTAACCGTGCTAAGGTCCCATGATTGCTGGAATGATCGTAACTTTTCAAAATATGGCGAAGGTCTTGAGATTTCCGTTTTGACCTAATCAAAAGCTCAGTTGCAATAGGAATATAATCGGCCACCTGGATATCAGCAAATATGCTCGAATAATGCGCATCCAGAGACCAGGTGATAGGATGTACCATGGGTAGCATTCGAGCTCTATTGAAGAGTTCAAAAATGCTGGGCCCCTCTGTAGCTTGCAAAATATGATTGACTGGACAATAAGCCATAAAAAAGTTTGTCCACTTGTCATAAACTGAATATCCTTTCCTGTTTGATTCCAAAGCTCTCATCAGACTATCGTTTAATAATGAAATTGAGATGTGTGAAACTATAATCGCACTAAGCATGATGATAAATCTAGTTGACCTAGTTTCTGGCGTGACATGAAATGATATCCCGACTTCAATAATGAGTTCAATCATATTAATTTCGAGTAGCATGCCTTTACTTAGGGGTATTCCCGGCCTCAGTAATGCTGCCAAATAATACCCGAGAGAAATAAACAATCCAGTATCAGGTTCTGCTAGCGTTTCGTGTTGATGCTTCACAAGAGCATTGTATTCCTGGTGAAATAATGTGTACAAGTACCAAACAATAACTGAATTCAAAATACACACTTCACTCCCGACTTTGGATGAGGAATTGGCTATTTTCCGAAGAAAACCTAGTGTCTTACATTGAGTAATAGCTTGCTCAATTCCATACGAATTAATTGAAGTTCCATGGATAAAGCCTGAAGGTGGACCCAGCTCATCTTTCAAATTGTCAAATAGTTCCCCAATTGTCCCCATGTGATCCAGACTGGCCACAATTTCTTCAATAACATTATTGTACTGAGTAAGATCAAATTTCTTGGCTGAAGTAGAAAATAAATCTAAAAGTTCCAGTTGTCCACGTAGCTTTGAAGAAGTTGAAGAAGCTGTAGACGTAGACGAAGCTGTTCTTGCATACAACGTAGAATCAGCGTCCATTTCTGGCGAAGTCATGTCTTTTTTTCCCACTGGACTTGTCAATGTTCTAGCAAAAAGTAGTCAATAGATGAGAACAAGAATTAAAGAATTAAAGAATTTAAGGAGAATTCTCTTGGATTTATACTTTTTTAAAATTTCAATTTCATGGTTTTTATTTATTTGTCTTCTATTACATGGTGTTTGTGGTGCCTGTGTTTTCGAATTTTTGACATGGCCAGGGTCAAAACATCGTCATTGTGGTACACAACATTTAACCCACCTCCAATAGATTAGAAATAAATTTACAGCAAAACACCCACTAGAATGAACGAACAAATGATTCAATAAGATAAACAACTAAGCTAAACTAAATTAAAATAACAAATATAAAATGAACAAAATTTTTTCATAATTTTCATGCCGCTACTAAAGATTTTACTTTCGAAAGCAGAGGACTATCAAGACCAATAATATCAACTCCATTGGCCTCAAGTTTCGCTGCCGAAGCGTCCCAAGCCTTGGGGTCGACTGGCTTAGTGCCTTCTCGAATCACATGAGTGGGCCAACCTAACTTAGCAGCGTCCACAGATGAATGTAGAACGCAGAAATCGAATGCCAGGCCTACGACAAAAACGTCGGTGATGTCTTTAGATTTTAAAAGCGAAGCCAACTCTGTGTGGTGGATTCCCCAGATATCTTTGAAAGCTGAATAGTATTCCCGATCAGACAAAAAGCCTTTATTGACAACATTGTCAATTCGCTTCGCCCCAGTAAAGGCCTCAGGGAACTCTGCGCCAGGTGAGTTTTGCACACAGTGTACAGGCCAGACAAATTCCTTTCGAGTTAAGCCACTACCGTCTGGACTGCTAAAAGTAAGCTGGTCAAACGGAGCAGCATTTGGATTATTCACTGCAAAAGAGCAGTGATCTGAAGGATGCCAGTCTTTAGAGGCAATTATGGTAACCCAGGGCAGTTCAGTTAGTTCGTTGATAACAGAAATGACTGTTCGTCCATCAGGTACAGCTAATGATCCATTCTGTCAAGGGTGTTAAACAATACTCAGTATCATGTAAGATGCTAATACTTACGGGCGGTAAAAAGTCTTCTTGAAGATCGATAATTACTAGAGCAGGTTTAAATTGTGATGCCATGGTATGGTAAGATAAGAATAATATTGATGTATTATATGTTTTTGAAAAGCTTGTGGACAAAATAAAAAAATAAAATAAAAAACTACAGTTGGGAGTTGAGCTTATTTATATGGTTCTACCACTTATCAAGATCATCAAGAGAAAGACATCTCATGCCAATTTTATAGTCATCATCTGATATGCGAGTAGAGGGCCACAAAGGAAAATAGCAAACATCCGTAGGTGAGCAAATTTCAGTGCAAGCCATGAAATCAACCCATGCCAGAGTCTCCAGAAGAGATTTGAGACGTAAAGCAAGCTCAGCTGAGGTATCGTCAGGTGAAGCCTCTACATTACTTCTTCTAGATACCTGAAGAGGTTTGGGAGAAGACCAAAAGTAGGCATCATAAGTATACTTACAGAGTACTTGCGTGATTGTTCGAACTGAAGACAAAATACGTTTTTCCAATATAGTGAGATTGAATGTACCCGTGATTGTAGGATCCCAAGAATCAACGCATCGGTTGAGACTTTCTGGTGAGCTACTAGTCTCACCATTTTGGTAATTCGTGAATCTGTGTACTAAGCTTTGTGTATACATCTCGATACTTTTGCGGGCTTTCTCTGTATCATTGTGATCCTTACTTTCTCCTAATACATTAAAAGTCTCATTTATGGATACTAGGAGTGGCTTGAATTTGCCTACAATATCATCGGTCACTGTACGCCAATTAATTCCTCTACCATCAAGAGCTGGCTCGTCGACTGACATTACGGCAAGCAGATCGTTGCGGATTTCTTGTCGAAGGGAGTCAGGTGCATCCAAGAGCCTATGGGTATAGACTGGACCTTCAGGATTGAATCCGTCACGGCCATATATTGTAACGAATCCGCGATAGTCAGGAACCATCCGAGGGTCACCGTAGAAGTGACGGACTCCAGAGAGAACCCATTCATATCCAGTAATAGGGTTGCGTCTTCTTCTGTATCTAGGTGGAGGTGGAAATCCGGAACCTGGGCCTCCAGGAGGTCCCCCAGGAGGTTCCCCAGGAGGTCCATCCGGAGGTCCTCCTGGAGGACCATTATGAGGAGGACCATCAAAAGGAGGATGATCAAAATTGTTTCCTTCATGCTTGCCCTTTGATCGGAATCTTGGCGAACGGGCGTCAAACGCTGAAAATGAATCTTCGCTTTTTTGGGGACTTGATTCTGATCGCTCTTCAGTCCCAGATAAACTATACTGGGAACTTCTAGCCCTTATCATCAAATCTAGATCATGGAAATAGGTGTGTGCCTCCTGAAGTTCTGTGTTATCAAGATTTCTCTCCTCTAACTGTTCATCATCCTCAACTGGAACTGAGAGCTTCACACTAGAGACTAACCTGACTTTAGGGTTTTGAAATGAGCATAATATAAGCTCGAATCCGGTGTTCAGCCTGACGTAGCCATCAACCCCAAACTTTTTACCCATTGCACATAAAAGATTGGCTCTTTCATATTCTTTAAAGCCAACCCAGTCTTCTTTTGGCTGTTTAAGGACAAAACCTTGAGAGTCCATAGTTCCTGCAGGAAATAGTGCGGCTGATGCTCCATCGATATTTAGGACTTTTAAGGGTTGTGAATTTGTGAATGTGAGTAAGTAAGAGTCATTCGGAGATAGGAACGGCCCTCCAACCATGTTAAGCGAGTATTCTGCATCAAAAGCTAGCCACTCCATACCAGGGGGAGTTTCAGGACCCCTCTTGCCATGATAGAGAAGCGTGCCAGCAGGAATAAAACCAGGCACAAACGAAACCCCATTCCTGGCCACATTATTTCCCAGAATTCGCATTGTATTATGGACGGCGTTGAACATCCAAGCTGCAGTTTGCAAACTGACTGGATAGTCTGAAGTGATTTTTCCACTCAGTGCAATTGTTTCGAAGGTGTTGAGGCTATGGCTTCCGCGAAATGTGCCAGTTTGTGAACCAGTTTCTATAGGGATGGCATAATGACTCCAATGAGTTCCCCATAAGAACCATATGCAAGATCCCACCAGCAGAAGCCCCAGCACCAATGCTTTAACAATTATCATTGACTCATTCATGATTGAAGCGATGTAGATGGCAAGAAGAAGTAAAACCTACCACAATATCTTGTGGAAGACTTCATTTGTGTCATGGAGCTTTAGAAGACTACGTGCCACGCACTCTCAAACACGAGATAAGCTGATGCAACCAAACTTTCAAATTTCTGTCACAAAACGTTCAGTACGTGTACGTGCCATATAAAAAGTATATGAATTAGGGGATATTGTGTAACTATTGGCCAAAAAGAGGAAATCCGTGAGGAAACCCATTTGTTGAAATCAAACTTTTAACTTTCTACAGAACAAGCTTACGCGTCCTTAAACCGAAAGTTTGAAAGTCACGTGCATGTTTAAAACACAATTATTAACTAATATTTACATAAACATAGTGACATAAACACTGACAAATCAAATAAATCAAGATTCGCAGATAATTGGCTCTTGAATCTCGCAGTAAGGAAGGAGACATTACCGCATACATGATCCCTGAAAAAGACATACCCTTGGAAACAAAAGGTGTCAAATCGAAGCACAGTCGAATGAGGTATACAGAACCAGCTGCTGGAATTAGAATATGGCGACTTTATGAGTTCTATTAATTCAAATTCAGCAGACCATCGCGTAGGATGTAGAATCCAATCAAAAAAACACATAATTTCCTTTGTAGTGGAATTTCCGTGCTTGACACCTATGCTAGATCTCTTTAATATCGAAAGCTTCCATCCATAATGTCGAAAATTACAGTTGGATGAGTCCAGTAATATTCATATCAACCAGATGGGATTATCTCCTTTTGTTTCATTTTTCAGTATGCCTGAACAACGTGTACAAAGTCTTGGTTGAATAGTGTTATAATAGTGGAATAAAACAAAATTATTCCTGGCTCTAGGATTACCATAGTATGCCTCGCGTATGCAAGTAATTAAACTTATAATGCTGAAAGATTAGAGCATTGGCATCAACATTAACACTATTAACATCAACATCAACTTTTGAGCACCAGTACATTAGATGACTGGAACCAATGAATATTTCTAAAGATCTGATTTGACCTCTTCTATCGCCATCTCAGAAGCCAAAAAAATGAGTCCGCATAGATAAATTCAAAATTACCATGCAAAGTTCCAGTGAATATTTTGTGACGCGGTAGTTCTTCTGGAGGCCTACATGTTGATCTCACGAGGCTCATGCAGCACCTGATATAATCCCATTAAACAGGGAATTTATTGGATTATGGTTTGGTTTTCGGTAAAAGCGAAATATCCAAGGATCGGTTGCGATTATAGAAAATGCTCCGTAATAGTCCGTATCCCCTAGTTCGGAAGCCAGCTAAAGTATATTTTTACCAAAAATGCTTGAGATATAACACAGGGTGCAAAATATATATTCCATAGGGTTGGTAGCGGACCTTATTTTTTTCCAAGTTTGACAGGCGTCATACGGGAGTTGCTAGCCCGATCGATGTGAATTTCCGTTGTTAATTAAACAATTTACTGAATTGATCTTTGGTGGATTCTTGACCCAGCGATATCTGCAGTAATTTATTTGGAAGTGAAAACCGTCTTAGCTAGCAGATCCTGATATTCATACTATAGTGCGATACAAACATAATACTTTTGTAATTTTGCCTCATGCTAATATTCGAATAGAAACATAATGTACTTAATAGCATGTATATACTGCTTCTCTCCTATGGTACAACCTACAAGTCTAGCTAAGTTTGAACTTAGGTAAGTGCCATATTAGATCTGGCCTATTTGGCACGTTGGTTCAGTGAGACTTATTACTTCTAAATGATATTTATAAATCCGCCCTAGCAGCAATATTATCAAGCTTCTAATAGAGTAAGATTAGTAGGCAACTAATATAATTTTTGGTAAAATATTTTGATTAACGCATCATCAATATTAAGATCATTGCTAGTACCATGATCCATTTTCAACTTATTGGTTATTAGACCAACCATGCTGATTATTCTAGATAGCTGATTTCCAAAGTTTTGGACATTAATGAGAGGCAGCTGATAATGTATTCCAGCATTAATTAGAAAATTAATGCATGCAAAGAAAATCCAAATCACAAAGATTCTTATACCAGACACATTCAAACATAATTAACAAACATTAGTCGGTTCAAGTTTCGTGCATTTATTAAACCTTTGAAATATACTTTAATATATTGACTACACTATTTAAACATGATCATCCCTATAGATTTATTAAACGAATTAAGGGATCGAAGTAAGGTCTTCTATATTCAAATTTGTTCTTGACTTAAAGACGGCTCTACAAAACTTAAAACTACTTGAAATGTTGCCGATCTGGTTGAAAAGATACTGGTACAGTAACTTTCTAGTAAAATATTATATTAGAATCCATGAATTTTATAACAAAAAACCTAAATTCTAGTAAAACCCTGAACATGATAATTTTGAACTCCCTTAATTATATAAAAGAGGATTCTGAAAGTAAACTATCCTAATATTATTTAGGTCCCTTTCCTTATTTTTAATACCAAGATATGTACTTCAACTGAAAAACACTAATTTATAAAAATGTCCTGTACTTGAATAAAAAAATTACTTTTACTGAGCTCCTTTAGTTGATATTGACATCATCATATTCGTAATTACCCTTGACAACTTTTACAAGAAGAAAAATATTACAAACTAAAAGAGAAGAAATAACTTAAGTTGACAAGATATCCAAAGGGACTCAAAAGATCCAGATCACAACGGTTAACATAGACCGACAATATTCGTTTAAATTACTTGATTGCCATGAAGCAATACTCTAAAATAAATGATAAAAAAAATGCTATTATTAGTAAAATAAATTGAATTTATGTAAAAAGATACTATGTAAATTGAAGACCAGCTTCAGGATAATGATGTAAGAGGATTTAGTCCACCTCTTCGACAGTAGGACCATCGCCTTGAGAACTTGAAGGAGCAGCACCTGGGAATCCACCTGGAGCTCCACCAGCTGGGGCGCCACCCTCAGAGCCATAAAACTTCATCATTATAGGTTGAGAAGCGGATTCAAGTTCTTTCTTCTTGTCATCAAACTCCTCAACAGTGGCAGTTTGATTTTCATCAAGCCAAGCAATGGTATCGTTGATTGCCTTCTCCAACTTTTCGCGGTCGTCGGCAGAAACCTTTTCCTTAAACTTCTCCTCAGAAAGTGTATTCTTCAGAGAGTAAGAGTAGGATTCAAGACCGTTCTTGCTTGAAATACGAGCAGCTTCTTTCTCATCTTGCTCCTTGTACTTCTCAGCATCAGAAACCATGCGCTCAATCTCTTCCTTAGAAAGACGGCCCTTATCGTTGGTAATGGTAATTTTGCTGGACTTACCAGTACCCTTTTCTACCGCAGAGACATTGAGAATACCATTAGCATCCATGTCAAAGGTGACTTCGATTTGAGGGACACCACGAGGAGCAGGTGGAATTCCAGCGAGCTCAAACTTACCCAAGAGATTGTTATCCTTGGTCTGTGTGCGCTCACCTTCATAAACCTGGATTAAAACACCAGGCTGATTATCAGCGTATGTAGAGAAGATCTCTGATTTCTTGGTAGGGATAGTAGAGTTTCGAGGAATGAGTTTGGTCATCACACCTCCAGCGGTCTCAATACCAAGAGACAGAGGAGAAACATCAAGAAGAAGCAAGTCCTGGGTCTTGGAAGAAGTGTCACCAGAGAGAATAGCTGCCTGAACAGCTGCACCATAAGCAACAGCCTCATCTGGATTGATAGACTTGTTGGGCTCCTTACCGTTGAAGAAGTCGGACACAAGCTTCTGGACCTTGGGAATTCGGGTAGATCCACCTACGAGAACAATTTCGTCAACTGAAGCCTTGTCAATCTTTGAGTCACGAAGAACCTTCTCAACAGGGTCGATGGTAGATCTAAAGAGGTCTTGGCAAAGCTCTTCAAATCTAGCTCTAGTGATGGAAGTGTAAAAGTCGATGCCCTCGTAAAGAGAATCTATTTCAATTGAAGTCTGGGCTGAAGAAGAAAGAGTTCGCTTAGCTCTCTCACAGGCAGTTCTCAGACGTCGAAGAGCTCTCTGGTTTGAAGAAATGTCCTTCTTATGCTTTCTCTTAAACTCAGCAATGAAGTGATTGACCAGTCTGTGATCAAAATCTTCACCACCTAAATGTGTATCACCAGCAGTGGCCTTAACTTCAAAAATTCCATCTTCAATAGTAAGAAGAGAAACGTCAAAAGTACCACCACCTAGATCGAAAATGAGAACATTCTTTTCGCCTTGGGATTTCTTATCTAAACCGTAGGCAATAGCAGCGGCAGTAGGCTCGTTAATAATTCGAAGAACGTTCAGACCGGCAATCATACCGGCATCCTTGGTAGCTTGACGTTGTGAATCGTTAAAGTAGGCAGGAACAGTAATCACAGCGTTAGAAACAGTACCACCAAGATAGCCTTCGGCAGTCTCTTTCATTTTGGTAAGAACCATGGAGGAAATTTCTTCAGGAGTAAAGACCTTATCCTCGCCTTTGAATTCAACCTTTATGGCTGGCTTTCCGGCTTTGTCAATGACGGCAAAAGGAAAATGCTTACAGTCACTCTGAACTTCAGGATCAGAAAACTTTCGCCCTATTAATCGCTTTGCATCAAAGACTGTGTTTGCAGGGTTCATAGCAGCCTGGTTTTTAGCAGCGTCACCGATCAGACGCTCGGTGTCTGTGAAAGCAACAAATGATGGGGTAGTTCTGTTACCTTGATCATTTGCAATGATCTCGACTTGGTCATTCGTAAAATGGGCAACACAAGAGTATGTGGTACCTAGATCAATTCCGACAGCTTTAGACATATTGAGTATTTTTGTTTATTAAGTGTGAAAATAAAGTGTTGTATAAATTATTAATTGTGATTTGTTTGTAATGATTTGATTGGGATGATTTGAGTAATGAAAGTCGAGAGGAAGGAAGTTTCAGCCTATATTTATATTGAAAAATTGAGCGATTATAAATGTTAATGAGGTAGTGGCAATTTCTTCATTCAAGTGCTCGAAATTTCTCGAGGGTGTTTCGTTAATAGGCGAATATGTTTATTCAAAGTATCGAACCTTCTCGATGATTCTTCGAAATAGTTGGAATATTCTCCACCATTCTAGAACCTTCCAGAATTTTGGACACCCCAAATAAAGATATCAGTTCATCTACTCCTTCAGTCAATCTAGAACCTACTAGAGCTAATGAGAAACACCTGGAAACTTTTAGATCTAATGAAAATATTGTGTACAATGTCTGAACTAGGATTCATTTGGCGTTCCTAAGAGTATCAAATACCCCAACCCAAGTATGCACTTCATTAGGCCTTTTGACATAAACAGGTACTACAAAAGAAAAAAATAAATTTATTTCCTAAAGTAGATAGTATTTGCCGCACTAGAGATACAAGCGATAATCCCCAAAGGTAGAAATCTTATCTATGAAGCTTGAAAATGAATGAAAATGTCGCGACCATTATATGGCATTTTTGAACCTTGACAGAGACCACGGAAGGCCTAACGAATTTCTTGAAGTAGTTGTAGGCTTGAAATCTAAACTATAAGTCACCACGCAGTTCACTTGCTTAAATGATTTTATTGTTGTCACTAAGGCATTAGCATGAAAAAGCTATTTACTCATTGACTTCTTCAGGATTCCTGGTCATTCCAAGTAGAAGCAATCAAATCGAGAGTTTCTTTTACCTTGAGTAATTCAAATTAATTAATGATAAAGAATCAATAGCTTCCAATTTCTCTTTTAATAAAATTTCCTCAAGAATAACTCACTGTGTTATTCAACATAAAATTATTTCAAGTTTAAATTCGTGCTTTGTGGCTTCAGAATTTTATCTTTTAATCAGTCAGAAACTCTGCCATCCGAATTTCGAACCATTGCAAATCAGTATTCTGAGTTCTATTTTAGAATTGCATACTTTACCTCAATGGTAGTCGTTTTTCTTCTTGAAGCTAACCTGAGTTCTGTAGCTAAGCAACCCAGAAGAATTTATCCCAAAGGAAATAACATTAATGACAAAATAGAGGTGACCGTAGCTATTGTACAAAATTATAAAATTTATTTAACAAATGCCTTTAAAGAAATCTCAATATCTCATTAAATGCAATAGAAAATATGCTTGTTCTTGCTTTTGAAGATCCACGATGTTAGACATTAAAATAGTTCAACTCCAAAATAAAGTGCAAAAGATTTAAGATTTTCCCTTCAATGAATTATTGAAAAGATTACCCAACAGTCATAAGATGACCAAGATTTCATGATAGAGCCCATCAGACAATCGCATTGATAACCCTATTTTCCAAATCTTTCTTATTTATCCTATAATTTCTTGTATCATGACTTGATCATAATGTTTTTACCTTCATACTAAAGAGTAGGCAGTCAATTCCTGCTGAAGACTCGGTGAAGAAGTGTGAATCGCTCGGACTCAGACTGGTATTAATAATTGCTAGAATGCATTATCCTTTACATTTTCGAACGAGCTCCATGAATGTTTTGGCGTTTCCTAAATCCTTCTCTTATGAGGTAAAGTTAAAGTTTATAGTTTTGCGTTCACCATGGGTCCAGCTTTTTGTACAATACAGGTATATTGGGCATAAAATCATAATATTTCATTCAACTTCGTAAGCAAACCTATATATTTCTAAATTACTAGACCCTCACTTGGTGGGATGAATTGCCGAAGAATAACATTGCCATTTCTCAATATCTTTTCAGAAGCTCGGTCCATTGAGTAAGGTTGCAAGTACACTACCTCACGAATTCCACTTTGCACGATTTTAATAGAGCACGTCAGACATGGGCAAGTATTACAATAAAGAATGCTACCTTCGCCAATTCGATCCCTGCCACTTTCTAGTAATGCATTTTCTTCTGCGTGGAGGCAGACACAAGTACCTAGACCCATACCGGAGCCGCTGTTGTCGTTGCATCGTTCACAACCACCTTCGTTGCAGTTTTTAAGACCACGAGGTGTACCATTGTAACCAGTTGCAATAACTCGTTTGTCACGAACCAACACACAACCGACCTGCCGTTTCATACAGTTGGATCTCAAAGCTGCCAAATTCGCTAATCGTGTAAAATATGTATCCCATGATGGACGCAGACGGAGAGGATCAAGCAAATTGACCTTGGAAAGCTTAACATAAAGCAATTCGAGAGATTGAACATGATTCATTATAGTAAGTTTGGCTCGGGACGTGATGGCAGCCATTCCGCCATTCTCGGAATACATGTATTTGTCACACATCATAACAAATGATTCTAAAGAAAATTGCGCTGAGACTAGAGTACTTGGTGTAGAATTAGTGCTGCAACCAGATACCGCAGTCCTCATGGCCAACCGTTTAGAAAACCGAGTCCATCTTAAAGCTACTGGGGCATCCACAGCAATGTGTAAAAAGAATGGGCGTTTAGACAGAGTTTCGAGTACACTCAGCGACAAAATATCAGTCGTAACAAAGTTAGTCTGCCAGTGGTGTGTCACGTAGTCTAGTATTTCTTCAACATTACTGAATGTCATCGCCGCATCGTCATCCTCCGCTCCCATGAACATTCCGTTTCCTTCTCCATTGACATTTGAGTAATTCCAGTGTGCCATAGAGCCAGCCTTAAGCGCATGAATTGGAATGGTGTGGGCTGGTTCGCCATTACTGAAACTGCCTCTTGCTTCTGGTTCCGGTGCAGCGACGGAATTCCGTGAATAAGGGTACACTCGACCAGGAACATGTGGTTGCATGGACGGTGTTATATTAGCTGACTGTAATTTGGGCGTGTAAGGATAGACTTCAGTTTCTGCTCTGTCAAGTTTCTGAGGCTTATGCATGTCTATGCGTTCATTTTCACTCATTGTCAAATCGGTCAACTCATGAATGAGCTTTTTCACGCTTGCTGAAGGACCGCCGTCTCCGTCGTCATTATCGTCGTCATCATCTTCATCACTTTCATCATCATCGTCGTCATCATCACCTTCCTCGCTTGGCTCATAGTCGTCATCATCGTCGTCATCATCATCCATAGTTCTTTCATCGTCGTCTTCTCCGCTTAGCTTCGTTTCTTTGTGGGGTTGAGGCGGTCTCAGGGGTGTTCCTGGAATCGTGGTAAGAGGTAAGGGCATCCCGTTCATCTGTTGAGGAACCAGAGGATTTGCAGGAGGCCAAGGATTTATGGGATGGGCCACTGGGCCTACATTAATAGACAAACCATTATTGGATTTGAGATGAATTTGTACAAATCCTTGAAGTTTCAGGAACTTGGCTACTTCAGATTTACCTGAGCATATATTTCCAGATATTCCAATAAGCATTCTGATATAGAATAAGAAACAATTAACAAATAAACCGAGCCTACCTGCGCTCTTTTATAAAGATTTTGATGAGTGGTAAAAATTCACTGTGTTGAGAGAGAAAAAAGGACAGGCGTTAGAGAAATAAAAACAATGTTATACGAGAATTATTGGGTAAACAAGTTGAATTTCTCACTGTCAGTTCAAACCTTACAAAACTGAATAAATATGGCGCATTGTTTTCTGAAGCAAAACCTTGAAATCTTTAAGTAACTCTTGACGAATGCAAAACCAAAATCATTGAGACGAAGACAGAATAATAACAGCAGTGACAGAACACAACTAGGTTATCAATGAAGTGTCAATATAAAGCGTTAATAATACTTCTGTCCAGGCACTTGAAGTGAACGTAAATATTTCACTAAACTTCAACATCTGAAAACATCTCACTCAACATATTCCTCACTCCACCTTACACTGTGACTTTTCTTCCAAAGTTCCCCGGATCCCCAATACAGCAGCTTTTTAGTTCTGTCCATTCTTTTCTAGTAATGTCCATGGTTCTATTCATGTGAAAATGCTAAATCCAATCGGGAACAAGTATAGGCCTCTTTCGGCCTTGAGCGTTTCTTTTTGTTTTCATTTTTGAGCTAGCCAAAAAAATGACCACAGTAAAAAAAAAAAAAAACTCCTTTCTCTTTTCCCTCCTACCTACAACCATTTCACTCCTTAATCTTTGGCAACTTCTGGAGTGTACGAATCGTACTCTGTAATCCAGAATTTAGTTTATATTGTACTTGGTCCAATCATGCCTGCACCTCCATTCGCTCAACAGGCCTTCAGAGCCAGTGCCAGGAAGGCCCCTGCTCTCACAGAGCGTCCCTCCTCAATGGGCCGCAACCTTTTGAATAGAACTCGCTCTGGATCCTCTGCAACTGTAGGAATCGCTCGTAGATGGGCTTCGACATATCCCAAATACCCCTTTCCTAATATCCCTCGACCAAAGCGTAATATCCTTTACTACAACCCTATGGGTACCATTAAGCGACGCTTGTCCCAGTTGCCTTCAGCTGCCAGTAAGCCCATGTCGTTTGTAAAGAGAACAACCTCGTTTACTTTTCAGGGAATCCGCTACCGACTCTCAGCCAAGTTCAGAAGAACTCCTCTTGGCAGTAACAACTTCTTTGTTAGAGGTTATGGCTCAATGGGAAGCACTCCCCGTGGAACTTCAAATGATCAAAAGAAAGAAGGCAAAGCGAAGAAAATCTTCCTAAAATTCTGGGCTATTCCTACAGCTACCACTATCATCTTGTGGACCGTTTTCAGAGGTGCTGGTAAAACCCAACCAGACCCTGAACAAGTAGGTCAGCCTGCCCAGCCTTGGAAAGTAGCTGCCTACAGTACTCTTCCATTGAAAGCCATGTCTCGATGGTGGGGCAAGTTTAACGATATTGATTTACCTGTGTGGATGCGTGAACCTGGATATAAATTATACTCTTACATATTTGGTGTGAATCTCGATGAAGTTGCTGAAGAAGACCTTAGAACCTACAGCAATCTGGGTGAATTTTTCTATCGTGAACTTAAACCTGGTGCTAGGCCTATCAATGACGAAGCTCCATTGGTGTCTCCTGCGGATGGAAAGATTTTACATCTTGGAATTATTAGTGATGGCCAGGTTGAACAGGTAAAAGGCATCACATACTCTTTGGATGCTCTCTTAGGAAGCCCAGGACATGCAACTCATGCTGCTCCATCTCATCAGATTAACTTTGATGAGACCTCTGCTGATGTTTTGGAACGACATAAGGAATTTGCGGTTGTAAATGGTATCTCATATACCGTTGATGACCTAATTGGAGGAGAGGTTCCTGGCAAAAGTCAGACTATTAAAAGTCAAGGCGATGCCACCGAAAGTAAAGCTTCTTTTGATGCTACACGACAGGTTTCAAAAGATCTGTATTCTCCTAGTTTTGGCACTTCCGGAGAAAAAGAACTGTTTTTCACCGTTATTTACCTGGCTCCTGGTGACTACCACAGATTTCACTCTCCAACCAACTGGGTTTCCGAATTACGCAGACACTTTGTTGGTGAACTATACAGTGTTGCCCCTTACTTTCAAAGTCGTTTGAGCAACCTGTTCGTACTGAATGAACGTGTAGCTTTGCTCGGAAAATGGAAATATGGATTTTTTAGCATGACTCCTGTTGGAGCTACCAATGTCGGAAGCATTAGAATTCATTTCGATAAGGACTTGACAACAAATACGATTTACGAAAATGCGTCCCCTTCTACATCTACATTAGAGAGCACTACTAGCAACGCTTCTTCATCTCAATCTTCTACCACCAGCGAAAGCACTACCACAACCACTTCTTCCAAAAAGCGAGTTCAAAAAGCAACTTGCTATGAAGCAAACTACAGCAAGGCCAGCCCGTTACTTGGTGGATACCCATTGTTAAAAGGTCAGCAAATGGGTGGATTTAACTTGGGAAGTACAGTGGTTCTCGTCTTTGAAGCGCCGAAGAACTTTGAGTTTAGTGTGAAGAGAGGTCAGCATGTTAAAGTAGGCGAGCCTCTAGGTAACTTTAAGTCAAATTAAAGTTTCACAATTACTTTTTATTAATATTTTTATTTCATTTCATCTTATTTTATCCTCGTTTTCTCGTTTAATTTATGAATGAAAATGAGAGAAATAAAAATACGCAAAATGACAAGATCGCACTCAATTACACTTTAATACAAAATAACAATCAATCAAAATCGTGCAATATTATACCCAAATAATAACTGCGTTCAACTATACAAAAAAAAAACAACCTTATACCCTGGATCAACCCTTTTCACATTTTAATTACCGATAGGCAATACTTTTATCAATTTATTTTTTCACTTTTAATTATAATATTATTAACATTCGTTATTTTAATGAGTGGAGATACAATAATAACACAAAAAAAAAAATCAACAGAGAAAATAGAAGAAAATATATAATACCAAGTGAAATAAAAAAAAATCTATAGGTCACATATTAATCTATACTTCAACAGCATGATTTTAAGATAATCTTGTTTATTTCAGATGAAATTTACAAATTAGATATGAACATTAAAAAGTTCCAAGTTGATTTTCTTATCATTTCCTTTCTCTATTTGTTATATCAAACCTATCAATAGTAAAAATACAATACAAAAGCTTAAATTTGAAAGTAAAAAATTCATTAGCTTCTTGGCTATTAACTGGTTGTATACTTTATCTCTCCAGTTCAGGCCAATTTAATATACCTAGCAGAGCTTTCAATATAAGTTCAAAAAAAAATAGTTTTTGAACATTACAAATGTACCATCCCATCCGTCCCAGTTACTCATTCTTTTTCAATTCAGTCACGGTGGCTTGAACATTCTTCTCTCTATAGGGAATCACCACGTTCCTTTCCACAATTTTGCAAAGCTCATCTATCAGCACCACAGGTGCACTTATATATAGAACGGCCAACCATTCTGATTGGTTAAGTGGAACAGTTTCAAATAGCGTTTGCAACCATGGAACATAAAGAATAGCAACATGAAGTGCTACGGAAAGCAAAATGGCGTAGATCAAATAAACGTTTTTCCAAATAGGAAATGTCAATAAACTATCAGATTCACTCAGATTGTTGGCTGCGTTGAGCATCTCAATAATAACCAAGATTGACAGTGACATTGTTGAGCCGTGTTGAGCCATGGAGTTTGAAAACATTTCACAACCAATTTCATTGAACTGAGTAGAACAGCTGTGGAAATGGGATAACTGGTAGAATGAGATTTGAGGTCCTTCTGTGTAAAAAACAAACCACCAAATGTAACCAAATACTGTAGCAACACCAACATATGTACCAACGACCATGTACCGGAAGAAAAGCCATTTTCCAACAATAGGCTCATCTCGAGATCGTGGAGGTCGCATCATGACTTCATTGTCAGATGGATTAAATCCAAGTGCTGTAGCAGGAAGACCATCAGTTACCAAATTGACCCATAGTAGCTGGACAGGCGCAAGTGCTTCAGGAAGTCCCAATAAAACAGTAAGGAAAATCGAAACCACTTCACCAATGTTAGAAGAAATCAAGTATCTAATAAACTGTTTACTGTTATTGTAAATAGTTCGACCCTCCTCAATAGCAGCTTCAATGGTACTAAAGTTGTTATCGGCAAGAACCATATCAGCAGCCAATCTTGCAACATCAGTACCACCACCCATTGCAATTCCAATATCAGCGCGTTTTAAAGCAGGAGCATCGTTTACTCCATCTCCGGTGACAGCCACAACTTCACGTTGCTTTTGTAATTGTTCAACAATAAGTGCTTTATGACGAGGTTCAACACGTGTAAATAGTCTAGCATTTTTGACAATTTCACCTAGCTCTTCCTCAGAAAGAGATTCTAAATCTCGACCAGTAAATGAAAGACCTTCTGTATTTTGAGTTGGTCCAAAAATTCCAATATTTCTGCAAATAGCTTCAGCTGTGGGCTTACTATCACCTGTAACAACAATAACTCTAATTCCAGCACGATGACAAGTAGCAATACTTTGAGCAACTTCAGGTCGTGGAGGGTCTCGCATTGCAGCAAACCCAATGATGCTTAAATTACTCTCAATCTTTATAAATTCTTCAGGAGTAGATCCGGACTGGATTAAATTCTCTTCATCGGCAGAAATAGATCGCTGCGCAAATGCAATTAAACGAAGACCAAGCTGTCCATAACTTTCAGCAATTTCTAGTAAACCAGCTGAAATTTCAGGTGTCAAAGGAGATTCTGTTAAACCATTTGCGCCATTTTCAGAAATGAAGGAAGTGGATCGAGCTAGAAGATTCTCCAAAGCACCTTTAACTAGTAATACTGACCCAGTGGAGTCTTGGACAGCAACTGACATGCTCTTTCTATCACGAGAAAATTCAAAAGTCGAAACAGTGGCACTTTGATGTTCATATAAAGAGTTCATGGGTGTAACAGAATGTTTAGTCTTTTCAATAGAATCAATAGAAACAGGTGATCCTAGTTTTTCGACCAGAACTCTTAAGGCAGCTTCAGTAGATTCACCTACAAAACCATAAGAATTATTTTCAAACGTCAACTGAGAAGTATTACAGAGAGCAGAGAGTCTTGCAATAGCCTCAAGAATTGTTGAATTTGAAGCAGAAACCTTTTTGTCGTTCAAAGTTACAGAACCATCGGGAGTGAAATCAGATCCATCAACATTGAGCTCGACAGGGACACCTGCATTATTCAAATGAACAACATGACATACACACATCTGGTTGGTAGTAAGTGTGCCAGTCTTATCTGAACAAATAACAGTTGTACTGCCTAAAGTTTCAACACTAGGCAAATTTCGAACAATAGCATTTCTAGCAGCCATTTTCTTGGTTCCTAACGCCAAACAAGTAGTAATAACAACAGCAAGACCTTCAGGAATAGCCGCAACAGCAAGAGCAATAGCAATCTTGAAATAGTAAATGGCTCCTTTAAACCATCCTTTATGGACAGGATCAGAGAAGTTTCCAATGTTGATGAGCCAAACTAAAATACAAATGACGGTGATGACTTTGGCAAGCATTTCACCAAAGGCATCAAGCTTCTCTTTCAAAGGAGTAGGCATCGATATCTGGCTTACAATGCTCTGATGAATATCTCCAATAGCTGTTTGTGAGCCAGTAAGAACAACTACAGCTCTAGCATGTCCATATGCTACTGTTGTTCCAGAAAACACCATGCAGCCTTGATCTTGTTTAACAGCTTGGGCGTCTTTGATACTTTCAAGAGTCTTAACCACACTCTGGCTCTCTCCTGTCAAAATAGATTGATCAACGAGGAAAGCTTTGCTTGTAATACTTACAAGCCTGCAATCAGCAGGCACCGAATCACCAACTGACAACTCAACCAAATCGCCAGGAACAAGGTCAGCATGCTTAACCTTAAAAATAGAGCCATTTCGAACCACCTTGGCTTCACCAGACGAATATTCTCCAAGGGCAGCAATAGAGTCTTCTGCACTTCGTTCTTGTTGAACCCCCACAATTGCATTTAAAATCAAAATCGAGAGAATAACTGCAGGATCCACGAAAGCGGACCATGATAATTCTTCATCAAAGAAAGCTAGAGCAAATGAAACAACAGCAGAAGCTAACAAAATCAAAGTTAACTGATCTTCAAACTGTGCAAGCACTAGGCTTAGTAATGATGTAGGTTCATCCTCAGGTAACGAATTGGGTCCATATTTATTCAAACCCTCTTGAACTTGAGAGGCCGTTAACCCAGACTTGATATCTACATCAAAAACTTTGGCTACCTCCTCAGCAGAATGAACAAAGGCATTCTCCATTTCTATGTGTTTGTCACCTTGAAATAAAGTGATTTTTTTCGGTTGGTCGTCTATATGCACAAGAGTATAATGTTGGTGTTAGTGTTAACATGGATCAAAGCCTTTTAAATATAGGCCACATAATATACAGGGGCACGGTCAATGAGAAAGATTTACACCCTAACCCAAAACATTGCCAATATATGAGGATGGATTTAACAGAAGTATATCCATAGAGTTCAATATGAATAAATCTCATCAAATGTATATCTGTCTAAACTTCTATTAGGGCATTACTTCATAAACATAGTGTGTAAATGTGATTATAGATATATATACAAGGGTGTCAAGTGTGTGGGTAATTTAGTTTGGCTTGAGGAATTGTGGGGATTCAATGGTTTTCAGATTGGAGCGTTTCGACAGTTCTTTACGAATATCACTCATGTGCATGCCTAGGTGACGAAGTTCTTGGACCACCCAGTTAACAACGTGAGAGTTTCCTTCTGACATGGCCTTGTCTGCTATTGCCCTGAGGTTGATGATTTGGATGTTGCGTTTTGGAAGCCGAATCTTTGAAGTTTTGTGGCTTGCACTTTTCCACTGAATCCATTGTAACCGGGCTTCTTGAGAGTTTTCTTGTTTGAGAATTCGTTTGATAATTAAAGTAGAGATTGAATCAAATACCCGATCATTTTCTCCCAAGTTTTCGTATGCAAGGTCTATAAACTCGTCAGCGATATCCATGTTATTTTCTTCAATGGCTTTATTAATTATAGATCCGTAGGCCAATTTGGCAACCTGGGGAGCATTTTTTCTAGCCAAATTAGCTGCTTTTTCCAAATTCTGTTGTAACGCAGCTTGGACAATCATACTAAATTCAACAGGGCGTAAGGCATCGTTACGCCGAGCAATTTCCAATAGAATCTTTTCAGCGCCTCCACTATCACCGAAGGATATATGCAAGTGCAATAATGCTGTTAGAACACTTCTAGGTATTGGTGCTTCAAGTTGAGAATAAACTGTAACGGCCAGTTCTTGATTTTTAGTTCGTGCGCAGTAGGAAAGCAGAATTTCTGTCAAACCTTCAACTATATAATATTCCTCAGGAATGATTGATACTAGATGATGGGCAATATCTAAGTATTTTCTAGTCTTTGAAAAATTTCGAATCATTAACCCCATAATTTCAAGATCGTACTGATCAATAGTAAGTTGTCTTTGACTAATTTCTCTTGCAATCACTGCGGCTCGCGAGGTATTATTATATCGCAAATTTGACTTTATCATTTTGAATAAAGATGAGACGGGGACATCGCCTCCAGGTATGTGTTGTACCAAATTGAAGGTGTCGTTAAGCATTGAAGGAAATTTATCGTAGGAAAAGTTACTCGCCATTTGAAGGAGCTGACCCTTTTGCTCAGTTGTTAATTCAACTTGAGTATTTTTTAATTGTTTATGCAGTTCGGATATAGTTTTGATGTTGAATTGATTTTGAGTTGGATGTGATATCATGAGGAGAGAAACGGTTTGTTGAAGCGTATCTTGGTCCAGTAGTCCTACTTCATCAAGTCTTAAGCAAAGGGAAGCTGCAAGCAATGGCTTGCCTATACTACCAGCTAATGAGATTAAGTCTTTGGCTAGAGAAGAAGCATCTGGTATTAATGATTCAGATCGATGCAAATTGCTTTGAATGAAATATTCGCTCCAAAATTTGAGTATTTGGAAAACGTAATCAGACTGACCCTTGACTAATAGATGGCCGCAACTATCAAGTAATAGCATATGTCCCTGCTCTTTACTGTGGATATTTAGTAGTGCTACAATAAAAAGTGCAGCTGTAGAAATGCGATTATGGGATAACAGGAGATCTAAAATGCAAGTGCTCGGGCGGTGATTTTGGCTATCCGTGAATAGAGGTAGAAATTCATGGGATCCTATTAACATATTAATAACATCTTTCCTAGAAAGTGATTTAGAAAGTTCCGAAGAAAGAGATTGGGCGTGAGATTCATGAGTATCCGACCCTACAAGGTTTTGTATTGCAATTTCTATTGATTCAGGAAACGGGGTTACAGTCGAAGTCACGTTGGTAAGGGTCTGAATAAACCGCCGGGATGTATGCGATAAAGGAAGCCTGGAATAAATGCAGAAGAGGGATTGGCTAATGGTGGAAGGATTCTTACTAGTACTCCTGCCAGTCTTAGCAGAAAACTGAGCGAAGAATTCTAATGGTCGAAGGATTCTACCTTGAAATACAAACCTATTCAAAGGCAGTCGAGTAAAACAGGACATTGATATATCCGCAGAGATTATTAATGCGAAAGTATCTGTGTTATTGTTTACTCATAGGGATCAGTTCAACAGGTGCCACTCGAAGAAGCATTCCGGTTAGAACAAGAGTGGGTGAATATCGTATTAGGGTTGAATAAGGAACAGGAAGAAGTAGGGTGTATTATTGATTAAAGTTGTATGCTAGGTATATATAATATCTGAATAACTTTTGATTGCCGTGAGTAATAAAGAATCGATAGGTTCAGGATTCAAAGGGCTAGTTGTATGATGCTAGGGCATGGAACTGAAAAGTTTGTGGATTTGGTTTTTTCGTTAGTACTATAATATACGCATACATGAGCAATTTTTTGGGAATATTTTAGACCGACAGTAAGCGATTGATTGGGCTGTTAGAATGCCATAATATATTACATAATTTATTTTTTAAATTGTCATTATATAACATCTTATTCATGACTAATCAAATGCCCGTACCCTGTCAAATTATCACGTTCACTTTTGGCGCTTTGCTTTGGACTTTTCCGATGTCCCCAACAGAGCGAAAATCACAAAAATCAGTTAAATCAGGTTGAATCAACACCTAAATAAACAATTTTTATTCCTACGGAGGTCGCGTGCCAGAAGCAAATCTTCTCTGATCAATCATCGTCTTGAAATGGCAGCAGCGGAGTAACAGGGAATGATAAATGATGATAATGATAAAAGTGATAGCGATAGTGAATAGGAACAAAGTTGTACCATGATAGAATAATCTATCCAATATAGAAGTCAATCCACACAGTTAGACTTGTCATACTAAACGAAATCAACAATTTATTTGCTAGTTTCATATCAAATAAATTAAATATAAAATAAATATAAAATAAATGTAAAATAAAACAATAATAGTAAATAATAATCAGAGAAATAATAATTAAATCCAGAAAATCGCAATTTTTCTGGTAATTTTGATCCCTCATTCTATCAAATACCACTCTTTCTCGGTTTTTAACAGCAGCGGTTTTTTATTTATTTATTTATTTTTAATTTTTAATTTTTTATTATTATTTTTATTTCATCATTTTTTAATTTTTTCTTCTTCTTCTTCTTTTCTTCCCTCCTTTAAACTTCTCTGCTGACACTTGATTTTCTTATTCTTTTTCTGTTTAAATATATAGTTTTATTTTTTTTATATTTAGACTTTTATATTTTTACAATTCTTTTCTTCCTTATTCTTCTCCTTCTTATACTCCTGTCCTTCTCCTTCATATCCCCCGTTCCTTCAGCATTTCAATTTCCCACCTCACTATCACCCTATCTCCGCTCACTTACTTACTATCAACTTCTGTTCAGCTCTCATCATGACTTTCAGTTATCCAGACTCAGAGTCGTATCCTAAAATATTCCCTGACATGTTTGTCGATTTGGCTAACCCCCAATCTGCCCAACCATTACTTCAAAGGTTGTTTCCCAGATGGGCAAATTTGGGAACTTCTACCATCAAGAATAACGACGGAGATGTTAATCTCGTCACAACAACCCCTGATAGCAATCCTAATCAAACTAAAAACATTATCTCATTAGATACCAAATCCAGCGATATCCAAAATACCCCTATTACCTCTACCACTACAACTCCGACGACATCAAATATTAAAAATCAAAATGCCAATGAAAATGATTCCATCCTTATCGAACAACTCACAGGTGGAATCACTAATAAGCTCTTTCAAGCCACGCATCTTCCTTCAGGCATTAAGGTCTTGATTAGAGCCTACGGTAAAGGCACTTCAGCCATTATTGATCGCGATAGAGAGGTCGCGACTCACATGCATTTGCATTCCTTAAACCTAGCACCCCCTCTATACGCTAGATTTGGAAACGGCTTGGTATACTCATTTTTGCCTGGAAAAGCCATTGACTATCAGTATCTAAGTGATCCCCAAGTATCCCACGCCATTGCCCGTAGACTCTCACAATGGCATGTTGGACTTGATCCTATTCAAGTTGAAAACCTAATTGTTAGCCAAAAGAAGGCTCGTGGAGAGGTAGCACCCAAGTTCTCACACAACTTGTGGGAGCTTCTTGCAACATGGATCGATTTTATGCCTGAAACAGTAGTTGAAATGTATTCAAAAGACGAACTGAAAAACGAATTGAAATGGATTCGTGAAACTATTGGATCAAAAGGAGGCTCACTTGTGGTAGCTCATTGTGATCTGCTGGCAGGAAATGTGATTGTGCCTGAAGACTGGGAGCCTACAAAAACATCCTCATTATCTTCAAAGGCTGCAACTACTTCATCTGAGACCCAACTTCAGAATAATCAACAAGACGACACTGGTTTACTTGAGGTTTCATTCATTGACTACGAGTATGCCATGTTAGCTCCTCGAGCCTTTGACCTTGCGAACCATTTCATGGAATGGCAAGGTTTTGACTGTGTAACTGAACTTATTCCCGAACCAAAAATGTCAAACCCTGTACTACGACGCTGGGCATCTTCTTATATTGGTTGTACCGACCTAAATTCTCCTCAAGTGACTCAGCTTTTGGAAGAAGTGTTGACTTATTGGGGTATGCCTGGTTTTTACTGGGGTGTCTGGTCTGCGATTCAATCTACAATTTCTGATATTGATTTCGATTATGCGTCTTACGCTAATTTAAGACTCCAGGAATACGCAAGCTGGAAATCAGCTCATGTGTCTTCAACATAATGAAGTAAAGAAAAAAGAAAAGAGTGATGATTGATGACAATATGATTCATTTTGTTTTAATATTGGTTTGAATTAAAACAAACCTTCCTTGCCTTCTCAACTTTTTCGTTTTTCTTTGATACATTTTCGTCTCTCTCTTCGTATGTATATCTTTCATCTACTCAACCAATAATTCTTGCAACTTCAAACTTCAACAATTTTAACTTTCTTTGAATTGTGTGTCAATGGTTTTTTATTATTCCGGATTCAACATTTTTATTTTTATTTTATTTTTATTTTTTTTTCAAACCTTCAACTGTGTGATGATTTCTTTGCTCTTACGATGATTATATATTATATTTGTGATTCCTGTTTTTTTTCTTTCATCTTTATTTTTTTATTACTATAATTCGCACCTTTGGTGATACATGGCATTTTTCAACAAAAAACACATACGAAATAAATATACTATACCAATATACAAATAGTAAAATATAAGTATCAATCTAACGGTTGATATGTGTGAATTCTTCTTTTAATGTAATAAAATTTATATATAAATATGAAAAATGATAGATAGGATAATTCAAATGTAAAATTTTCAAACTGTGTCAATATATGCTCATAACTTTTTTTGCCATTTAATTCTCATTCTTGAGATTTTCTGGGTGGCTCATTACCCGTAAAAGCCCTTCTGCTGTAGTAATATCATCCAAATCCATTGACATGCGGATATTATCTAATGACTCTCGAGGGAGTTCTTGTTCATTGCGAATTCGTCCCCGAGCAATGTCCAGAGATGTGCGAATATCTGACCGTTGCTGATTATTAGGCAATAATGTAGCATTGCTGCTACCTGCTATTGGACCCGAGTTCAAACTAACTGTAGACATTGGGACGATACTATTGTGATCGAATGAGTTTTCAGGATACAATTGCTCAGTGTCAAAACTGATGTAGGATTGTGAAACCTCTGTCCTGTTTGGTCCAAAAGCTTTAGGAAAATTGGGAGACACCAAATCTTCTTCATCTGTAAATTCGAATGACTCGAGGTCCTTTCCACTTTTAGAGGTTCGCCCAACCCACTTATTGAAACTTGCACGCTTTTCAGCCTTCGACAGTCGCTTTGATAGGGTTCGTATAGGACCTTGCTTGCTGTGACTTGTCCCATAATTGCTCTCTTCTTCAGATAAACTTTCACCAGGTGTCTGGTTTGTAAAAGTTGGATCTGAATCCGGAGAATCCACTGATACTTGTCGCGAGGTATGCCCCTCTTGCTTTTCAAGAGCTTGTGCTGCCGTAAGGCCAGAATTTTCCTCACTAATCGGAGGAATGCTATCATATACACCTAAAGCCCACTTCTCTCGCACAATGTCCACATCCGCAGGCCAGAAAATCTTTTGTGCTGATATTATCGCATAGTGTGGTAATAGGCAAGCAATAATTCCGAGGAATATAACTGCCCAAAAAGATCCCGCGCGCAACATTTGGTTACCCAGATCATACAGCTCCTCTGATGAAAGAAACGAGGAATAAATGCCCGTCCATACAAAAACAAGAAAACTGGATACAATATTGACAATCACTGACACTATATCCCATCGGTCTTGATTAGACAAAGTGTACAAATTGCATGAAAATACTGCAATTGTACACACAGATAATCCCATCCAGAATCGATGATCCAATTGGAGTCCATTACTACTAATGGAAACACCTCCAAGATAAGTGAAAAATGGAAAGAAAAAAGAAATCAGAGACTGATATAACCCATCAGCCATATAAGTCCAAAATTTCATTTGTGACCAGTCAAGACCCAGGATTCCACGTTGATAAAGTTGAGGAACTGCAAAAGAAATTCGATCTTCAACATCTTGATCCAACACACCTATTAGAATGACAGGCACAGAAGTGAACGCCAAATTGAAGAACATGACATATGTGTATTCAAAAAGGTAAGCTCCATCAAAACTAGAAAACGCGCCATACCAGAAAAGATTGAGAGCAAAAACAACATTCTTATAAAAGAAATTGGGAATCATCTCAGCAAGACGCTTGTAAGACCATCGACCATGAACAAGTAGCAAACGAGTAAGAAATCGAAACTGACCAAGAGCATAATCAGATGACATTACTGCAGCTCGACCTTCTTCACCAGCAATACCTACGCCCACATCTGCTTCTTGAATCATAGCAACGTCATTAGCACCATCACCAATAGCGAGAGTCATGACACTTAGAGAATTTTTGACAAGACGAACCACAGCAGCTTTTTGGGCTGGACTAACACGACAACATAAAACAGACTTGCAATGCTTGCATAAAAGCAAAAATTTCAGCATCAGTCTCTCGTCTAGACAAAGCTTTAATGTATCTCCATCAATAACAACTGCATGATGAGATGAAGGAGGATTATGATCAAGCTTTGCCTTTTCAATGGCATCCTCTGAAGCAGTCAAGTTGAAATATTTGTCTAAGTATTCTGTTAGCAAAGCATCTGCAGCCTGTATGGTATGCTCTTCAGTCCGCAAAATCAAAAGCTCCATTTCATTGTCCAGTAAATTACAAGAAAATCCAATATTGATTGCTGTCTCAACCTTATCGCCTGTTAGAACCCACAGTTTAATACCCGCCCTACCAAGAAGTGCAATCGATTGTGGAACACCATCCTGAAGACGATCTTCAATAGCCGTTCCACCAAGTAGCGTTAAATTGCGCTCTAAGGCATCTGCGACTTCTTCCATTCGGTCCTCACGGTTTACCAATGCAGATGAGGCTACTTCATGATCCCGACTGAACTTGCTATATTCCTCAGCAGAAAGTTCCTTCTGAGCAATGCACAATGTTCGTAAACCTTCGTTGGCAAATTGCTCAAGATGAAGTGCTGTCTCTTGGCAAAGAAGCAACCCTTGCTCATCGTCTTTCAAGCGAGAGTATATAACGCTATCAGCACCTTTACAAATCAAAAGAATTCGGTCTGTACCATTGGGCCCTTGCTTCGGAAATTTGATAATTGCACTCATTCGCTTTCTAGTAGAATTGAATTCCAAAATATTGAGAATTTTGTATTCCTGTTGCATACCCTGTATGTTGAGTATCACACCACTGTTGGTTCTATCAATGAAGCTAAAACCTACATCACGAGCTGCACCCACTAATGCAGCTTCATCGGGAGACTGAGCTTTGAAATCAACCCGACCAGCATACGTCTTGCTAGGTTCGGAAATTACAGAATGACAAAGAGCCAAAGCTAACATGAAATGCTGGTTGGCGAGTTGTTGTTCAGGGCCACTTGCACCTTCGATATCGTTTACAAACTCAGAAGAGACAAATGTGAGTTCTTCATCAACCAGTTGGGGATTGTCGTGAATTTTTCTCAAATGATCAATCATAGCAATTTTGTCCAAGGCAATCATTTTGACCATTTCCGCGCCTTCAGCTTCAACATCTATACCATCACGCATTCTCATACCAGCTAGGGCTTCAGTGTACGCTTTGCCATAAGCCACGCCATTGATCGTACACTTTTTAAACTCCATCACATTTTGAGTAAGCGTACCGGTCTTATCGGAAAAAACATACTCTATTTGACCTAAATCATCAGAAATATTCCAAGACTTCGGGGTACAAGGATAATCGAGAGGAGCATAATACATGAAAACATCACTGTAAATGAAAAACGCTTGAATGGTTTTAACAATCTCAATAGAAATATAAAGAGAAATAGGAACAAGAGACTGATATAAAATAACAGCAGCCCAGAAAGTGACAATTCCATCAACTGCAGGAGAACCGCCTATAGATCCAAACTCGAAGAATGTTATTGACGTACTAGATCTAGCAAAAGCAACTCCGTTTAACACTCCAGAAAGAAAACATAGAATAAACAGTATGACAAAGTTGCAAATGACACTAAAGTTAAGCTCTCTCGAAATTTTACTTCGCTTCGAGGGAGTTTCACCAGAATTGATAATAATTTTGGTGTCTGGGCCAGTAAATACCACAACACCAATAACCCATTTAGTATTTCGTAAAGAGCAGCCACGAAGAAGAATATTGTTGATAGAAATTGACTCCGAGCCGATTGGTGGTTCTGCACCCGTTTCCCTGTCATATAGAGGACTATTATACTGTGGCCACTTTGCAACACCGTTAAAGGTGTAAAGATTCGCCTGAGGCTGTTCTGATTCAATCCAAAACTGAGCCCGTTCGCAGTCTGCCGAATGTTTTATGCCTTCACCACATTTAAGGGCTTGACGGACTTTCAAATTAGTCTCACCATCAAGATTTTTCGTTTCTACATAACAAGCACCATCCGAGTCTGAGGTAGCCATTACCACAATATCAGCGGGAATTTCGTCATTATTGTGAACACGGATAAAATCGCCAACGCGAACGTTTTTCCAGTAATCATGCTTAAATCTGGCCGTTCCAGGAGGTTGTCGAGAAGTGTTTATAACAGAACCGACATGTCCAGTAGAATTATTTTCGCTGAATGGGTTATTATTATCATCATCAATAGCAAAAGACATTGCTGACATAGGGCGTAAATGGGTAGCGTTCAGGTTTGAAAGATCCGCCATTTCGTGGTTTGTAGTTTCAATGGATTTAATGGTCATACTAGTTGTAAGCTCGGTTCCAAATTGATCATCCTGTACAGCACTGGGATTTTTGGCGTCTTGCTTCTTTTTCTTTGAGTCTTTAATTGACTTAGCAATTCGAGCTATTAGCCTGCTGGTGGCCTTTTTTATGCGTCGCCATAATGAAATATTATCGTCTGTAACATTTGGATTATGCCAGTACGAAAGGATTTGAGTCTTCGTATTGTTTAACTCAAGATCTAGAACTGTTCGACGATAATCCTCAATAGCATCCTTGATGGCAGTAATAACAATGATTACAATGATTGGAACAGAAGCTAGACCAGGTGAAGCAACACCGAATATTGTGAAGGCCTAGAATAATTAATAAAAGGGTCAAGCCATGATATTGTGAAATAAAACTTACGCCCAAAATAACAATAAAAAGAAAGTAAATGTTTGCGACATTTTGGAACTGGAAAAACAGATTTTTTGGGATGAAAGACAGTGGGCTATATTTTGCGGTTCTAATTTTGTTTCTTGCGTATTGGCGTATAGGCGCCTCTGTCTCAGGATCTATCATGTCACTAGGTAAAGGGAGGTTAAAGAATACTTTATGAGGTTCGGCATCCTTGGGTTCACCATGTTCCAAGGACTCAGACGAGTCGTTTTGGGAATAATGAGACGGAATATTTGGTGGTCGTTGAGAGTTTGACCTACCAAATATTGACTTTGATCGTTTCGGAGTGCCTTTTGGGCGGCCTTTAGCATGACGCTGGGTTCCCCATCTATGACGTTTCATTACGGTTTTGTTGCGGTTCAAAGTTTCATCAAAGATCTCCTCAGTCTCTTTAGTGTCGATAACAAATTTTTCTGAACTTTTCACATCAAGAGTTTGAGGAGAAGCAAATGATATGCTTTTTTCCTTCATGCTTAAGTTTGAACTCAACGTCTGATCATTCCCAGATGTACCAGTAGAAGAGCTTGAGGGTGGTGAAATATTTACCGCGGGAGGAGATGGAGGGTTAACAAAGATCGTTGGTCGCTCAGGTGAAGAGCTAGAAGAACTGTGAAGCACTTGCTGTTGGAGTACGGAAGAAGTTTGAGACTGTGGAGAATGCAAAATATGTGACGCTGGAGAATGAGGCCAATTTCCGACGGTTTCTTGAGATAATGCAGTACTATTTGAAGGTAAATATGCCGAAGGAGGATTGTTCTCACTGCCGACGTTCATATTTCTATATTCAAAAGCATTGTCGGCGGTTAGAGCAGACTGAGGGTTTTCCACACTTTGGCCATCGGGTTGTTGTAAAGGAAGATTCCGCGATGTATTAGGCAAATATGTTTTGACATCATTATTTGGTAGAGACCCAGAGGTCGGCCGGAACGGATTGTGAGAGCTGAACCGTCTGGATTGTTGATACTGCTGTTGCTGTTGTTGATGTTGTTGCTGCTGTTGCTGCTGCTGTTGCTCACCTTGCTGAGGCCAGTGATCCCTCTGAGATTGGTCCTGGAAGGGAGAAGAAAAGTTGGAATGAGACATCACTTAAAAAGAACAAGCATGAGATCCTGTGTTGTGTGAGTGGACAAGTAATGAAGGATGGTTCCTGGACTATGTACCCAGAAAGAATGGGTCAAACTATGAAGCAAAAGCGAATGTTTTGGTATGAGCTGTAGGGGTTATAAAGAGGATTGATAGTATACTGAAAGAAGGAAAGGAAGGTGAGAAGAAAAAACGATGAAATTAAATTAAGAAGGAAAATAAGAAAATGTGAGGAATTACAGAAGGTTTGTAAGGTTAAATAATAATTAAAACTTTTTATTTGGGACAATAAAAGAAAACCAATGCAAATACCGTGGTGTTCCGTTCTGCAGCATAACTTAACATTACAAGGGAAAAAAAAAAATTCTCATCTATCAATCAGAGAACAATGAGGACAACGCGCTTACAAACAGCGGTGGTGGGTTAACATACATACACAGCCAGCCAGTATTAAATGAAGAGAGGGAATATTAACATTATATAATAAACGAACAATTAATTGCTGTAAAGAAACGAATATAAGTATAGATTGTAATTATTACACTTTCTCTTTAATGTACATTCGAAAGAGACTGGCAAATTTCTTACTAACTTCTGGACCCTCCATAACATTTCCATGACAAGGAATGATGCGCTGGAAGTTCCAATCGTAAATTGCATTGAGTGCGACACCGTCACTACGAGGCAGCATTTGGCCAAATGTTTTTCGCATTATCCAACTGTCAATTCCCATGAACTTGGTGAGAAATGAAAGACCACTAGTCGGGCTCAAGTTGGTTCCCTCGTATTGGTCATAGGATGGAAGATTGAAAAATAAATCGGCAGTAAGTATTGTGCGAGTAGGCTTGTGGAGCACGACTAGTTCGTGATTTTGGTGCTTTGGAAAATAAACAAAATCAAACTCATCAGTCACTTCCTGAGGCAGATTCAAGGTGCCATCAGAAGGCCAGGTCTCAGATGTTAAAAGTTTACTGGCATACTTCTCTGTGAAAGCAAAGT
Source organism: Geotrichum klebahnii (assembly GCA_030570935.1). Lineage (NCBI taxonomy): Eukaryota > Fungi > Ascomycota > Dipodascomycetes > Dipodascales > Dipodascaceae > Geotrichum > Geotrichum klebahnii. The sequence continues at coordinate 38,584 of JAJLWW010000110.1, forward strand.
CCATACTGATGCCTTCTGCCTTTTTCTTCTCATTCAACAAGTCGGGACCAATAATTCGAAGACTAGGAAATTGCTCCTTCCACGACTTGAGTGCCATGTGGTGTTCTACGTCAGGAGCGACTAAGTACTTCACATTAATATCAGCAAGCGTCTTATCAGGTTCCAAAGTTTGTAGAAATTTTTGAGCCTCTGGTCCCCAAGGAACTGGAGCAAACACCAAGATTCCCTCGTCAGGAGTGTTAAGTTTGATGGCAGTTGCTCTGCCGCCAATTTCAAGAAAGACTCGTAAGAATGGCACTGAATGAATGGCAAGGACACCAGGGATCAGAGCCATTGAGCGTCCACCCAATGGCTTCATATATCCTGAATTTCCAAAAGAAAAGGGATAACCATGCATTTCAAATATAAATAAACAATTACTGGAGCACTTAAGAAAATAATAAGAAAGATAAAGAAAATAAAATTGATGCAGCAAGAAGTGGATTTATATAGTTGAAACTAACTTGAAGCTTTACGAAAATTCAAATAGCAACCGCCGATTTGAATGATTTTTAAAACCCTGTTCCTAGTTCTCTCTCATGACGGCAAATGCGGAGAAGGAAGGTAGGAACGTTCAATCATAATTTAATTTCTTAAGCTTCTTTTCCAAATTCATAATTCATAATTCGATTTCCTTCATTTTGGAGACTTATCAATTTGATAAGGTCAGTCAATTATCTACGGCGTTCAATGGCGTTCTGAGTTCCATAGCCCTTTATCTCAGGCTGCGATTCTACTACCAACGTATGAAATTGATTTATAATAATATTAATAAAATTATTGTTATTCATCGTTTATTACCTAAATGTTTATACATGCTTCACGTGACTGTTCCACGTGACTGTATGCATTTGCAACCACTCAATTTTCATATTTTTTTCACTTTTTTTTTCCCACTTTTCTTGCCCTTTTTTTTCCTTTCTTCTCCACCAACTCTTTCATCATCAATCCATCCATTGATTCAGTTTTAAACATGTCTAAGATCGAAGAAATTACTGACGCCGAAGTCCAGGAGCATGGACACTCTCACACTCACGCCAACGGCGAGGTCCACCACCACGCCCATGACGATCATGAGGAGAGCGATGGTGAGATTCCTGAAGGTGCCAATGTCAGCATCTACTCTCGTGCTGAGAAGAAGGCTCGCAAGCAGCTTGTTAAGCTCGGACTCAAGAAGATTGAAGGGATTTCCCGTGTTACTCTTCGTCGTGGAAACAGCATGATCTTTGTCATTGCTCAACCCGAGGTCTACAAGAGCCCCTCTTCCAATGCCTACATTGTCTTTGGTGAATGCAAGATTGAGGATCTTAGCGCTGCTGCTCGTGCTCAAGCTGCTATGGCCGCTTCTGCCCAGGAAGGTGGTGCTGCTGGTCAGGTTGGTGATGCCCCCAAGGACCAGGCTTCTATCACTGCTGATCTTGAAGCTGCTGCTGCTAAGGTCTCTTTGGACGATACTGCTGCCGAGGAGGAAGTTTCCCCCGAATCTCTTAAAGAGGCTGGTCTTTCCGATGAAGATCTCTCACTTATCCAGGAACAGACTGGTGCCTCACCTGGCAAGATTCTTGCTGCTTTCAAGAAGAATGACAAGGACGTTATCAACACCATTGTTAGCTTGACTTCCTAGTTTATTTGATGGTTATTGTAATTAGTTTGTAATATGATTTTGAACAATCCGTCAATTCTTTGCCTTGTAAATATTCTTGGATAGTACAGTGCGTACAAAACTCATTTGAAAAATAATAGTACTTATAACTTATGCCTCATTACAAAAGAGGAAATATACATGAGTTTAAAGACCACGTAGTCAAGACATCGCTCCCCTAGGTCTTTCCCTTACCCTAATATCATAGTAAGTTTGGGATTCATTTTCTCTCTCATTAAAATCTCAACTATGCAGAGAACCTCCTTAGATGATTTTTTTCCTTCCTCTTCTTCTCTCCTTCTCTCTTACTTGTCATATAACCGGCTCTTTCATTGTAGAATCACATTACTGCTAATATATCTTACTTAACATCATGGGTGACGAATACGATTTTTTGTTCAAGGGTAAATGATTTTTTCTCTCTTGCACCCTGCTCTGCCGTTCATTCACTAACTAAAATCTTTTAGTCGTTCTGATTGGAGATTCCGGAGTCGGAAAATCAAACATCCTTGGACGATTTACCAGAAACGAGTTTAACTTAGACTCTAAAAGTACAATCGGCGTCGAATTTGCAACCAGGACAGTGAACGTAGATGGCAAAACTATTAAAGCTCAGATTTGGGACACAGCAGGACAAGAGCGTTATCGTGCTATTACCAGCGCATACTATAGAGGAGCTGTGGGTGCATTACTCATGTATGACATTTCTAAAGGAGATTCATATGAAAATGTGACAAGATGGCTGACAGAGCTGCGGGAGCATGCTGACCCCCAAATTATTATCATGCTCGTCGGTAACAAGAGTGATTTGAAACATCTGCGAGCTGTTCCGACAGATGAGGCCAAGAATTTTGCTTGTAAGTTGATTTTATCGCGTCAAGTTGGATAATATCTGACTCTCCTATTATTCATTTATCTAACGGCTTTGCTCTAGCTGAAAATAACTTGCTGTTTATCGAGACCTCTGCTCTGGATTCTACTAATGTTGATCTGGCCTTTCAAAACATTCTCACTGAAATTTACCGATTGTATGCCGAACAGACTTTGCAAGCCGACTTTGCAGAAGCGAAACCAGTTCAAGGCCACACCATTAGCTTCACACCTCAACCAGATGACGGCAAGCCTTCCAAGGCCGGTCAATGTTGTTAATGAATCAAATCGAGTGAGAAGAAAATATGAGACGAAATGGAAAAGAATGAAGATGAAACTTACAAACCGTGGATACCAAACTCTTAATCATTTGTGGTCACTTGAATTTAAAAACCTGTAAATATACATGTTTTTGGGATATTTTTGTGTGCCTGGTGTATTATTACTATTATTATTATTTTTATTATCATTATTTTTATTATTCTTGTTGTTGTTATCATTTTGTCGGTTGTTAATATTCGGCGTTGGTAGTGGGTGTTTGTGCCAAAATTTTTTTTCTAATTAGAAGTTTAATAAAGTCTATTTTATTTGAGCAATTGAGATAGCTTTTGATCGTCATTGAGAAGAACCGATATGCCTTATTTGATTTCCTATATGCAATTGAAATGAAGACTTTAAAGGCTAATTGAACGTTGTTGCTGTGGAGTATATTTGCAGCCCGCAGACTATTAAGAATAATAAATAAATAAGAACAGCTCCAAAGAGTGTCATTGCGACAGCTCTTCCATCCGTAGGGTCGCTAATACTGTCTACCATGCTTTCATGTCCTATATAAAACAGACTACTCAATGTGCTTAAAATAACGACTCCAAATCCTGAAAGACATACACAAAAGTAAACGAAGAAAGGCTTGTAATTGTTAGCATATGAATACTTGGTATGTTACGACACTCACTGAAACTACAGGTTTCATGGTGACAGTATGGAATTGTTATTGATTTTATAAGATCAGTTTAAGGGGCCAGGGAGATTTTGGTTAAGGTTTGAAATAAAAATTAATTCAATTTCACATGGGTAGGGATGTGATAAAGAATGAAGCTCGTATTAAAAATATTTCAAGACCATTGATTCAACAGCAACAAGTTCTCAGAAAAAGGATACAGAATTACTATGTGATTATATAAGCAGCACACGTTGCCAAATCTCTTTTGGGAGTTGAACTGGAGCACATTTCTGCAAAATGCTTTCAAGATTTTGACCTTCCCTAATACTTAAATTTGAATCCCTTTCTTATTGCTCAGCTCTGTCATCAGCAATGTTAAGCCAGGCGAAGCTGAGGAGCAGTGCCAGCACGCCAGACTATGATCGTAGAGTAAGCACAGAGAGCTACCGATCGCGCGGGCGCAGGTCTTTTGAAGTCTTTGACGTACAAAACGACTCCGACGATAATGAGATAGATGAGCAAGACTTCTTACAAGATATAGCAGAAATCCCTCAGCGACCCGATTCACTTGAGGAGAAGAAACGTCAGTGGTTTCGAAATGTTTTGGTCTCAACTGTATATGTTCTTCTTTGGTACACATTTTCAGTGTCGCTTTCTGTCTACAACAAGTGGATGTTTTCTGAAACTGGCCTGGACTTTAATTTTCCTATTCTCACTACCAGCGGTCATCAGCTTGTTCAGTTTTTGTTGGCTAGTGGCGTACTCTTTTTCACAGGCAAGTTGGGCAAATCTAATAAGCGCTATGAAAGACTTGCAGACGATGATATCAGTGATCCAATTATTGCCAAAGACTACGATGATGATTCTTCTGAAGTGATAAGAATGGAGACTGAGCCTCTAGACATGGGCGTTGAAGAGAATATCATAACCTCCCGTCCGATTAATAAGACCCAGACAAGGTTAGATTGGCTCAAAGTCTATTTTATCAGTGTCGTGCCATGTGCACTTGCTAGTGCTAGTGATATCGGCATGGGAAATGTTTCATTCCGATTTGTAACGCTCACCTTTTACACCATGGTGAAATCTTCATCACTTGCTTGGGTACTACTCTTTGGTGTTTTGTTCAAGTTGGAAGTGGCTACACGACAGCTGGTTGCCATCATTGGAGTCATGTCGGTTGGAGTTGTTATGATGGTTGCAGGGGAAACACATTTTGTGCTAGTTGGGTTTTTGTTAGTTCTTGGAGCTGCTATCTTCAGTGGAATTAGATGGACATTAACACAGCTCCTATTACGGAGTACTAATAGTGGCATTAACACTCACAATGACCCTCTACGAACAATAATGTATCTCTCACCAGTCATGGGAATTGTGTTATTTGCCATGGGCGGTATAATCGAGGGCTACTCGAGCGCAGTGCATGCTTCACTATGGACAGATCGAGGTACTCTTGTAGGCTTGATTATCCTCATTTCCCCAGGCTTCCTTGCCTTTTTCATGACATTGAGTGAATTTTTACTGCTAGGAAGAACTAGTGTTCTCACTCTTTCAATTGCAGGCATCTTAAAGGAGCTAGTAACAATTCTTAGTGCTTCTTTGTGGTTCCATGATCGCATGACCATAGTCAATTTTATAGGTTTACTTATCACTCTGAGCGCTATTATTGCGTATAACTTGTATCGATATAGAAATTTATAATCATATTTAAGAGCACACATACAGAGAAGCCAAATTTGATCCAGATCAGAAGTAATATGTATTAAAGTAACAGTTAGAGTGAAAGTTAAAGTACCAGTTAGAGTGCTAACGATGAATTATTGCCATACTCTTGCCCTGCATGGTTCGGTCTCTGTGCTCAGAACTAGTTGTAGTATGCTCCGAGTTCATGCTTATAGCATGTCAAGGCGGTCGTGAAGACACTACTCTGCCCTCAAGTCTGTGTCTCTTTCGGTTTGCTTGCTGCTACTAAAAAAGGGAAAGAACAAAGACAACAACTTAAACAATACACGGATACTTTCTATTATATTACACGGAATCATCCCGAGTAATTAACATTTAACCCTTGACCCATTTAACCATGATTATACTTTTATTTAAAGTATTTTGGTTAAAAGGAGGTTAACTTTTCACATGGAAGAATTACAAAAATAAATAAAAATAAAAATACAAATCTGAAAGAACAAAAAGAGGGTTTTTATAGCGCAACATTCCCACTGTTGCGTCTCATATTTTTGGCGCTTCAGATTTTCTTATTTTTTTTCTTTCCTTTCTTTCTTCTTCCTCCTTATTTCTCTCCTTCATTATTTCCTTTCTTCTTTTCCATTCCACTTCAACACCACACCTCGACCTTTTTTTTTTGAAGTCTTAAAACTCCAACTATATATATTCACGCTTGAGTAAATCTCTACGGACGAACCACAGCACTCCCTGCTCCTTCTCGGCCAATATTCAGGCTTCTATTTACTTCGGAATGTCTTCATTATTTCAACAAACCCCTGTCCTGGCAAGTCTCTTCACAGAGACTCCCATTTTTTCTACCTTAAGGCTCTCCGTTCTTTCTCTGATTGCCTTAGCTATTTTAGTTACCCATGGCACGGTATTCCAACGCATTGCAACATCTCTACAATCTAAACTGGATTCTGATTCTTCCTTAGAACCAGAACAATCTGTGGAGATAGCCCAGAAGACCTCAAAACAATCGTTGAAAAAGTCGAAAGAACCAAAAACAAAACAAACCGACAGCAACTCCTCATCTCTTTTTCCACCCATTGTATACGAATCTATTTCGTCTACGAACAAAAATGTAGTCGCGTGTGCTACCAACAGTAACTTCAACTACTATCCTATTGAAAATACTGACGGAATTGCCAGATGGGACATCGCACCCCCTATTGATATGTCTTTTATGTATGAGCAGGATAAAGTCAACTCTATCCCGCTTGAGCAATCCCCTATGGTATTTTCTTCTGGACCGACTTCCTCTTCGTCTTCTCCTGTAACAGAGGAAATTTCAGTCAATGACCCTGCGGGCTTCTATAATGGCCTAGGGTTTGAAGTTAATGCCTTGTCCCAGCCTCAACTACTTCACGCCTATCCACCTCAACAGCAGCTACCTGTTGTGAACTACAAGACAGACCGTGAGAGACAGCTCAGCCATGGCAACGACTCTGTCATTACTAACCCAACCTCTTCAGAATACGCCTATACTCCTCCAGAGTTAGAAAGCCTGACCCCCCAACAATTTTACTCCTCTTCACCCGAAGAGTCTGGAGTTTTGAATAGCTTTACTGAACAGCCTTCCATGATGTTCCCCCCTGAAGCTGTCCAATTTTTGGCTACTGAAGCTCAAGTTGACAATTCAATTTTTGGTGAAGTCATGACAGTTCAGCCACAAGTACTTCCTAACAGTGGTCTTTACCCTGAGGTTCACTCTCGCAGCAATTCGGTTAACGTGGAAGATTACATTCCTGAAATGGACAAGGGCTTGATTAGTACGGTGCCTCATCCCATCAACCCCATGAATTTTAATATGCTTTCTTCAGACATGTTCTACATACAGCAGAGACAAGCCGAGCAGTTTCAGCATCTTGATCAGCGGTTACAAGGTCCGCCTAGTAGCACTCATCCCGAAATGATGCCTTTTATCCCTCAGTTTCCAGGCTCTGTTCCAGTTGGACCTGGATTCTTGTCACCAACTTCAGAATTTACCAGCCCACCTGAGCAGCTCTCGTCGTCAGAGAGCAGTGATAGCCAAAAAGTGAAGCACCCCTTCAGTTGTCCACACTGCCAGTCTTCATTTCGAATTCGAGGCTACTTGACGCGACACATGAAGAAGCATGCTACCAAAAAGGCTTATTCATGCCCATTTTATGATCCTAGCGATAAAACGCCATGTCATCCCTCAGGAGGCTTTTCTCGTCGAGACACGTACAAAACACATTTAAAAGCACGACATTTCATGTACCCTGCCGGCACACGAAGTGAGAACCGAAGTAAAGTGCCAGGCATGTGCAGTGGGTGCGGCCAAAAGTTTGACAGTAACGAAATGTGGGTAGAAGAGCACATTCATAACCGACAATGTGCTGGACTGCATGAGCACTACCATTAATAGGTTCGTCAGATATTTTTCGGCTTATTCACTTATCTGTGCTACTATTTGGGATGATTTATGTGTGTTTTACTTGATTAATTTGTATTGTTCTGTTTTATTGTTTCGACGTTTTGCTCTGTTCTTTCGTTCTGTCATGATTCCTTTGCGTGCTGAACTAGACTCATCATGTATTGCGATAGTGAGTTTGCATTCCATGTGTCTCGGTTCAGCTAACTTTGTACCAGTTTGTGATTGTGTTTGTGTCTTGAATAACAAGTATATAAATTTCTATTTATTTTTATTTTTTTTTTAATTTTTACGTTTTATTTTTAAAATAAAAAAAAATTATTTTTACTACTAAGACCAAATTCAATGATAATCGTGAGGGGTCTCCAGTTTTATCAGTGCCGTGTGGTTAGTGAAACCCTAAATTCTCAAATGCTAAAACAGGACTGTGGTTAGTATTGAAGATCATGTGACTAAATAACATGGTTAAGAAATTGAATTGAAGAATACGACATAGCAATCATAATAAAATGTTATATGCTATATGAAATATAATATAATCATTTTATACCATATCGTAATCTTGATTAGAGATAGTACATGATTTTGAATATGGAAAAATACAAAGTAAAGCCAAAGAGACAATATTAAAAAGTACTTAGTTTAGTACGTACTCACACAATTTCATATTTTAAAGCTACTATTTGCAACAAACGAATATTAGATGTGATTTGAAAGAATATTATTCAAAGGAATCTGTTCAAAAGCTTATATTAGAGATCTAAGTAAAACAAGCATAAGAGAAAATATTCTAAACTTAGATCAATCCAACGGCAGCAATTGCAACAACGGCAGCTCCAACGAGATTGTTGTTACTCAAGTTATCGTTAACAAATGACAACCATGACAACACATTGCTGTTACTGACACAATTAGCAGAGTTCGCTGTCTCTGTAGACAGAGTAGTAGTAGTGCTGGTTCCGCTGGGACGAATGAAACCTGAAGTAGAGCTGGCAGTACCAGTAGTACCAGTAGTACCGCTGCTACCATGGGTAGTAGTGGTAACAGTGGTAGATCCAGCTCCAGATTCAGATTCTGTAGTGGATGAAACTGTCTCAGTCACGGTAGAATCAGCGCTGGAAGTATCCTCACTAGACATTTCCATGGTACTGGTTTCAACACTCATAGAGTCGGTGTTGGAGGCCTCAGTGCTGCCAGAAATGACGTCGGTAACAGTTGACAAAGAAGAAGCGGCATCGGAAAGGAAGGAAGTGACAGTTTCCTGAGCAGCGGCGGCAGTATCAGTAACGGAAGCAGTAGCTCTCGAGCTGCGGCTGCGCGTGATAGTTCTGACAGTAGCACTAATACTGCTGGTAACAGTGCTGACAACAACGTCCTTGACTTCATCATGCATGAGAATGGTAAAGTAAGGAGAAAAGTTTGTGTTTGAGATATCAGAGGCATCCTGAATTTCAACAGTGTAATCAGTGTTAGTCTGAACAGACTTCATAAAAGGAGCAAAGATTTTCTTAACATTCTTTGAAGAAGAAGAACCTAGATTCTTGTCAGAGAACTCAGTAGGGTCAGCAGTGGTAGGAGTCCAGACAAACTCGCCAGTGTTTTCAACACCAGTAGCAATGGTTCCAACAACATTCAAGTTGCTAGCACCACCACGACGCAAAATAAGGTTGACGGGGCCCTGAGTAGTGGGGGTCCAACGGATGGTGAGACCCCCAGCAGCTTCAATATGAGAAGGAGAGAGATTGAAAACCTGTCCAAGAGTGGGTTGAACAACAGAGTTGGGACCAGCACTAGCGTGGGTAGAGGAAGCAGCGACCAGGAGGCCGAGGAAGAAAGATGGAGTAACGTGCATTTTCATTTTTTTTTTTGAAACAAAACGAAAATTAACGATCAAAATTTAGAACTAAAAGGAGACTATTAAAATAATTAATGACCTACAAAGATAATAAAAAAGCAAGAGAAGAAAAGAGAAAAAAGTCTTTACCAACAACGAAATTTCAAGATCTTATATACATTCACTTACAATTATATTAGTCTGGTTTCTCATTCTATTTTTATTTTTATTTCCATTTTATCTTAACTTCAAGTACTATTTTGATGTATATTTCAATGGTTAATTTTACTTTTCTTTATTTCTTTCTTGATTTTTCATGAGATACCTAACTCATGATACTTGAGTGTATCACAAACCTTAGAAGTGTAAAAGGAATAATCACTACTCTTTGAATTTCTCCAGCTATTCCTTGCATGCGCAGCTACTATATTGGGAAATAAATATTCTTGACATGCATCACTTACCTAATTAGGAAGGTGTGAGGCTTTTTATTCATCCCCCGATTATCCTTTGGTAGCTGATCAACATAGAAGAAGGACAGGCAACTGGAACTGAAATGTTGATAGCGTCGTCTTCAGGGCAACAACTCTACCACAGAAATAGAACAGAACCCTAACGCAAAATCTTAAAATACACCTAACAAAAAATTAATCAGAGTTTCCATAGAGCCACGTAGAGCCTTCTATAGGCCAAACAAAGTACAGATTACACCGTGAACGAACCTTACAGTAAACAACTTGTTTATGCCATGCCTGTATATACATAAATATTTATATATTATAATTAAACCAATTTAGAGTCGTTAATGATATTCGTTAAATGCCATGAAAAAGAAAACAAGAATATAATGCCGTTATGCTCCGTTATTTTGTTTGAAAATCTCTTTTGTTGCTTCATGATTCCTTTCTATCTACCATCCCCGGTTGTACCCCGTAGAAGGAAACTGGTACTGATTACTGGCTGTATTTGTCCGGGCAGGAGAAGCATGTCTCATGACTGGTGAAATCTTGACTCCAGTAGCTGGGTCTACAATATCAATAGCGCGGTCATACTTTAGTTTAGAAACTAGTGCAGCTTGACGGCCAGCTGGGGATCCTGAGTACGTCATAGGTCGCATGTAAATTTGCTCATTCATCTGCTGAGGAGGTGTTGAATGAATTAGAGATCCGGATTGTCCTTGTTGAAGTTTAATCTTGGCTCTCTGTCAGTTTCTGTCAAAGTCGTACGCAAATGGGAGCGTTTATTCACTTACCTCTTCGTCGCTGATAATAGGGCAAAATTCAATATCATCCTCCAGTTCAAATGAGCGAGAGGCATTAAACCGTGCTCTAGTCATGGATACTATAGGCCTGGTTAGCTTTAACGTTTTTGCTGGCCTCCTTACTTAACACATACATCGAATATTATTCGTGTCAGGGCGCATCGTGGGTGATAGCAGACTTCCGTTGCCTTGTTGGTACATTGAAATCTGATTAGAGTAAGCAGTAGAATAAGCCATCTTTATATAATTGTAGAGTTAAAATTAAGAAAGAAGGAGAAGAAGAAAAAAATGTGGAAGAGAAAAAAAGTTTTCTAGTAGTTTCCTTCTTGGAATTGTAGGTAAAATTCATCACATAGGTCGTTTTATCAGGGTTAGGGCGAAGAAGATATATGAAATATCCCGCTTCCAGAATATAGCACTTTTTTTAGGCCAATGGTAAGCTCTGAAGTCGGAACATTACATAGCCATGCTGGTAACTAGAACAAGTCGGAGATATCTGAGCCAAAGAAATCCATGTTTGCTTTGGTCTTTACAATGCCGTTTGGCCTCAACAAACCATCGGTTCTCACTCACCGCTAAAAAGAAGCTGTTCAAAGCAAGTTCTCATTCCCCGACTCCAGATTCCATTGTAAGTCAGCCTGCTAGGACCAGATTCGCTCCCTCTCCAACTGGTCTTATTCATTTGGGATCTTTACGGACGGCTCTATACAATTATTTACTTGCCAAAAGCACTGGAGGAGAATTTCTTTTGCGCCTTGAAGATACAGATCAGGTAAGTAGTGTAATTTAGTTGTCCAGCTTAGGTGAACTAACTTTACAGAAACGATTGGTACCTGGTGCTGAACAAAATATATACAACTCTCTGAAATGGGCCGGTTTGAACTGGGATGAAGGCCCTGAAGTTGGAGGTCCCTATGGTCCCTATCGCCAATCCGACCGAGCAGATATCTACTCTAAATACGCTAACGAGTTGATCAAATCTGATCATGCTTATAGATGTTTCTGCTCGAAAGACCGTTTAGACAAACTTCGTGAGTCTGCTCAGAAGCTACATCCTCCGTCCATGGCCTCCTATGACCGCAAGTGTACTCACTTGACTCCTGAGGAAAGTGAGGCCAAGGCACAAAACGAAAGTTTTACTGTTAGATTTAAGACCCCCATTGAGTATCCAGAATTTCATGATCTTTTACACGGAAAACTGAATCTGCAAACTCAGATTAATCATCAAGATATTCGATATGACGACCCAGTACTAGTGAAGTCAGACGGGCTTCCTACTTACCATCTTGCCAACGTTGTGGATGACCACTTGATGAAAATTACTCACGTTATTCGTGGCGAAGAATGGCTTCCTTCTACTCCTAAGCATATTGCAATGTATTCTGCATTTGGTTGGATTCCTCCTCACTTTGTACACATCCCACTGTTGACCTCTGCCTCCGATAAAAAATTGAGCAAACGGTCCGGTGATATTGGGGTACTGTCATTAGCAGAAAAGGGCATTCTTCCTGAGGCAATGGTCAACTTTGTGGCTTTGTTTGGATGGTCCCCTCACCGTGACCTTCATGCTGGTCAACATGCTTCCGAGATTTTTACGCTCCAAGATCTGGTTAAATTGGTAAGTTTGTTAGTACTGCGAATCCTAATTGTCTAACGTTTCTTTTTTAGTTTTCTCTTGATGGCCTTACCAAAGGTAATGCCAAAGTCACGGATAAGAAACTCATGTTTTTAAACAAACACTATTTTTTAGCCCGCTTAGAGAATCCTTCTGAGTTTGAACAGATTTGCAACCAAATCTATGCAGCAGTACAACCACTATTTGAATTGTATGTATTTCCTGTGCTTGTTGTCACTTATTTATCTCTAATTATTTTTATTAGGGTGTCCGACATTCCCGATTACCGGAAATCTCTCGAGTATACCCGTAATATTCTGCAAACCATCAAGCAAAGTGTTGGTAGTATTGAGGACTACGTTGCCCGAGCCCAATTTCTCTATGTCAAACCTGACTTGGTATCATCGGGATCAGCTACATCCTATCTGGCTGGTGCCAACAAGGAAGCTATAAAACCGGTGCTTCAATTTGCCATGGACAGTATTCCTCAAGGTCTTGAGGGAAACCTCGATTTGTCTCATGAATACTGTAATCGTATTGTCCAAGAAGTTGCACATGATGGGTTGACTAAACCAAAAGTTTTCCAGGCTTTAAGATATGCACTAACTGGGGGTGTATCTGGAATCGATATTCCAACTATATTCGTCTTGCTCGGCTCAGAAGTATCTCAGACACGTCTACAGGCAGGCCTGAATGAGATTTGTAAATAATAATGTAAAAAAAGATTTGTACATATAAATAAATATCAGCTAGTCTTTACCTTCTCCAAAAGAAGGACAAAGATTAGGTATCAAAATTTTACAAGTGAATACAGGCCAAAATGCATGATACTAAAAATAAATATGACATTCTTAAGAAGAATACTGAAAACTAATTCCAATTTGTGAACATTCAGGAGTGCGAGAAGCAAAGGAAAGTCCAAATCCCGCGCTCACCAGGAGCTCCTTGAACCTTCCTTCCCAAAGCAGGTTTAGTGACCTACCGTGCAGACTCGAACTGGCTTTGAATGCACTGAAAACTGGAGCACGATCTGTTGAAATTTGCGATTCATTTTCGACTTGTGACCTCCAAAGCTCACACCCCACAGACAAGTCGCTCTGGTACGAGTATGCATTAAACTCAAATCGGCTACCGAATGAAGATTCTCCAGCAGTTAAAGAATACATAGCGGAGATGTGACCCATCAATGGATTGCACATGAGTGTCATAGTTAATGGAGTTCCAGTATATGCAGATTGCGCTGTGTACCTTAAAGCGGTCGACACTATGGTTACAGTTAGCAAACCAAAGTCAATGTAAATCCTCTAGATTCAATACTCACATCCAGGACTTTTAGTGAGAATTCCATAGTATACCTCTCCTCCTACTGAAAGTCTCGAAGATATACTGGAATCCCTCATTCTTTCCTCAGCACCAAAATTGTACACGCCTCGAAAGCCTAACAAAGACTCGTGTGTGCTATACATATACTCATTGCACCAATTACCATCATTATGTTGATAGTTTAATGCGAGCTAAATCCAATTAGAAAAAACCTGAGAAAATGGTGGAAAAACAACACATTTTTACCTACTGCTCCTCCATTTGAGATCTGGGCATTGCTAACACCTTTGATTAAAAGTTGGCTAACTGGAGAGATTCTTCGAATAGCCATAGCTTCCATGCTATTATTCGGCAGAAAAATCCTTCCATATAATAATGTGTCTTTATCTAGTTAGCTTTATTCCATTAAAATGATAGATAAAAACATACCTCGGGTATCAACGCGCCTACCATCTTTCCAAACCTCCCAGTACATAGGATCTTCTTGTTTCTTTAGAGGCGCCAATATACGGTATCCTGCAATTGCGTCTCGTATTGAAATATCTTTAGAAGTTGGGATATCCAGTAAGGGCTTTGTTGAATAAAGGTATGCAATGGACCCGTTCACAATGCCCATATTTGATAAAGTATAGGAAGTGCATGATGTTGGAGTTGGCTGAGATGAAAAAGTCACATTAAAGCCTCGGGGTAAGTCAAAATCAATGAGATCTAAAATACTGTTAGCTTAACAAAGTTTGAAAAATAGCAGACTTCACTCTTACTCTCTGAAGTCTCTATGATATGCGAATATTTATTATCTTGATTCCATCCTGTAGAGTTGTAAAAGCTCTTCAGCACATACTCCATATATCCGTACATGCCTAACCGTACGAATACAAATATACCAGAAAATTGTTCACGGTTACCCTTGTACCAGTAGCTATTCAAACTGGAACACTAATGTTTAAGCACACCAAGCAAGACTATAAAGTTCAATGAACGTTGAACCTGAAAATAGTGGACACTTGGTTAGGGTTGATAATTAGCATCGTGAGTTTTGGGCTAGGGTGGGGCTAGGGCATAAACTCCATGCTTTAGTGGAGTCCTGGAGGCGAAATTTTTTGTGTGAGAAGACAAAGTCAACATACAAAAAAAAGATCATCAACCACCAGGAGCAACCTCCTACAAATAAAAAACCAAAAGAAGGAATAATCCTGTGACGGCATTTGACAATCATCAATTCTCGTCATTTTTGAAGAGTAAGGTTTTATCGCGATATATAGAAAAACAGTAAGTGGGTTAGATCTCAACTCTCTTGGACCGCACTAACTTTGGCATTTCTTTAACATAACTTTAGTGAATGAATACGAGCTAGATTATTATGAGGTTCTAGGAGTTTCGCGGGATGCTACTACAGTAGAGATCCGTAAGGCATATAGAAAGCTGGCACTATCCTATCATCCAGATAAAGTTCCTGAGGATGAGCGTGTTGAGGCAGAAATCAAGTTTAAGGAAATCAGTCAAGCCTATGAAACACTTTCTGATGGTAAGATTATGTATATTGTTTGCGGTGTGAAAGGTTTTAACCATTATTTATAGAGGTGGAACGATCTCGATATGATAGTTACGAAGGCATGAATGGAGAAGGCGCTGGCAATAAGGATTTCACAGGGGAATTTGGCGCTGAAGACTTTTTTAATTTTTTTTCCGAAAATTCTAGTAGGCATGGATTCAGTGGATATGGATACGATCAACCTGGAGCTGAACCAAAGCCTCCGCCAAAAAAGAAGGGTGGAAAAACCGAAGATGGTCATGTCGAATTTCCAATCACTCTGGAAGAGCTTTATAAAGGCAAAGTTGTCAAATTTACTAGTCATCGCAACAAATTGTGTAGCCATTGTCAAGGGTATGGTATATTGTCGAACCTCTAGTGTTTTCGTGTTTATTCTTTTTATTTTTATTTCTTTTTCTAACAGGGTTGTAGTACTGGAGGAAAGTCTAAAGCTAAGGCTAGAATGTGCGCCAAGTGTGAAGGTTCAGGCAGTATGAAGAAGCTTCATACACTCGCACCTGGAATAGTTACAAACAAGTTTGTGGACTGTACTAGCTGCAAAGGACGAGGAGAACTTTATCGTGAAAAGGATAAATGCAAATATTGCACCGGAACAGGACTTTGTGATGAAACCAAAATTTTAGAGGCATACTTTCCACGAGGTGCCCAAGATGGACACAAAGTTGTCCTTGAAGGAGAAGCCGATGAGGAGTATGGCAAGAAACCAGGTGCTGTTATTATTGAAGTTCACCAACAGCCACACGCAGTCTTTGAGCGTAAGAACAATGATCTTTATGCTACAATCAAAGTTTCATTGGCAGAAGCCATTTGTGGATTTTCACGAACTGTTATTCAACACCTTGATGGCCGGGGTATTCGCATCACAACCCCTCCTGGCACTGTGATACGTCCCAATCAAGTGATTAGAATTAAGCGAGAAGGTATGCCAATTCCTCGAACTGATACTGCTGGAGACCTCTTCCTATATGTTGATATTCAATTCCCCGAAAATGGCTGGTGCCTAGAAAATAGCGAACTGCGAAAAATTAGAGACGTCCTTCCTGTACCTCCTGAAACTGTCAAGGACTTTAAAATTCCAGAAAACCAAATAGACGACGTGGATTATACGATTGGCAAAAAAGAAGACGTAAGTACATTTGTTTAAAGATGCCCGATTATTAATTACTCGTGACTAACTATAGTTTTTTTTTCAGCTACCTGAGTACCCAGACAAGTATGAGGAAGACACCTCTCCGCAGTATGCCTCTGGTGAAGGTTGCACTGCTCAGTAATAATTTTTGCCTTAATGTTGTTTTGTCTACTGTCCCATCTCTTTGTAAATAATACCTACATACATCCTTTCTTGAACTAAAGGGAATGAAAAAATTTTGAAATTGAGATTGAAAGGAATAAATACATAAAAAAAACTATGCTAATGATAAAAAAAACTACATCAAATAAAGAGAGCCTTTTCAAGTTCTTCAATATCCTCCTCTAAAGAAGGAAGGTCGGCTTGGTTTTCGTAATCATAATCTGAAACTGGAGATTGTGGAACAACATGGAGGGCCGGTCGTCGTGGAGGAGAGAAAAACTCTGACGATTGAAACGAGGAAATTGAATTCTTTGATTTGGCAGCAGCAGAAATTGTTGGGGCCATAAATCCTCCTTTCCTTGTGTTGATACTTCTAATTGTACCTGTGGACTGCAAAGGTTGTCGTTTGGATTCATCAGATTTTGTAGGTTGTCTTTTCTGTGAGAATTTATTGTCCTTCTTTCTTAGCGAAGCCGTTCTAGCTGATAACCGGCGAGACTTAGCATGCCCGGTACGTGTATTTAGTGGCTTTTTCACCTTGGGAGAGACTGAAATTTTTAATGGAGATGTGTTCATGAAATCCAAGTTATCCAAGTTATCCAAGTGATCTATAGAAGGCAGTTGATCCATTAACTCTGACAAGGGGCGGTCAAGACTATCGTCAGAGTTGATAAATTGTCCTCTTCCTTGACATGCCTGTCCAAGTTGCTCATAATCCATTTCAATACAATCCAGGGGAATGAATGGTAATGGAGTTGCTGGCTCTGGGATGAATTCCACCTCTGCATCGTACTTGTCAATTTGAGGTGACTTGGGAATCGTCTGCTCAACAACCTGAGTAGTGATATTTGGTTGTTTTAAGACAGGGTCTTCTTTATATCCATTATTATTTGTAAACTGCTTGCCTTTGGTGTTGGAAAGTCCTGGTGTCTTGTATACATTTGTTTTGCCTCCAAGAATCACTCTTCCAGTACCTACCGGTGTGAATGGCAATTGTTGTTGGTTTGTTTTCACTGTTCCTGGAACGCGAGAACCTTCAAGAGCTTTCTTTCCTGTATGAAATCCATTGAATGAGTTTTCATCCTGGATACGCCGACTTGGTGTCTTGAACATGACGGATTTATTTCCTGGGGTCTTTGGAGGAGGCACCCTGAAGATGGATTGGTTCTCTTTATTTGCTAAAGTTGCCATAGTGGGTGTATATGAAAAGGAAAAATCAAACGAGAGTATATAACTAGAGATAGTCCAGACGATTCAAAGGTGATTGTATAAATGCAAAATTCGTGATGTCGTGTATGCTAGTAAGAAATCATTAGCAACAGAAAAATAAATAAACAATCTTGGGATGTTTAATGTTTATGCATTTCCTATTTGGGACTCTATAACTTTTTTTTATTTCCCACCCACGTCTCCATATAATTTGGAATTAGCTTTCCCAATAACTTTTGGATAGGTACATATTAAAACTTTCCTCAAGAACCTAGGCTATTGCTTTAATTCGAGAGGGGAGATCTGATATGCCTGAAACATTGGGTTTTATTTTAGGATCTGATTAATTTACACATAGATATGGGAATATGGGAATATTTGATGACCACAAATATAGCAACGTGCCACACAAGGTAACCTGACAGTTTGAACTTACGAATATCTTCCTCGGATTACATTGTCCACGGGAATGCACTAACTGAAAGTAATGTTTGGCGTTAGAGTAGTCTACTTTAGCCGAAAGGACAATGATTTAAGGTCCTGGAAATAGTTTAAAAAGAGCGGAAACAAGACATTGTTATATCTAGATTCATGTTGTACTGAGTATCTAAGCCGGTAAGATAATACGGGAAACGGGGAGTCTCAACAAAACGAAGAGTTGAATGTGCCCGCTTCTAGGTCCATTAAGTTATAATATTAGTGACTAGGTTTAGATTTCAATATTCTGATGGTTTGGCGTTGGAACGGAGAGTCATGAGTATTGAAGGGCTAGTTTTGTGATACTGAAGAGCAAATTGACCACGAAAGAAAAGACGTGAATACACCGGATTCTTCAGTCCTAACCTAAGGGTATAACGGTTTCTGTTTTTTAATTATTAATTTTAATTCATTTTGCCATTTCAGTTGGTTTCAAGAATTTAGTCCTCTGGAGAAGTGAAGTACAAGATATGAAATAAATTTCAATGGGAATTCGGTTTCACATAGAGAAACCTTAAAAGCCCAACTCAATTCAGTTTCAGTGAGAATACGCGGCGACGACGGCGATGACGACGGCTTTAAATTTTAGCTCCGCAATAGCAACAACCACAACAGTTTTCGACCACCTGAGCTAAGAGAAAATTGATGGTTGGTTTGTCTCCTTTTCAATTCAATGACACAAGGAAAATTGCGATCAACATAAAAGGGAGTCAATTCCAGTGATATTCCACTTTCTTGAACCAACCATCAAACAATCAGTTCTGCCCTCAAAAGATTATAGCAATTAATAAGAAACCAATCTACAAAATGTCTAAAGCTAGCGAAATGGAATTCGTAAGGTAAGCATGGCAAAACAGTTTATTCTCGTGTCTTTGCACCGACTAATAGCAAATTAGACTTGGATCTTCTGGTCTCAAAGTCTCCAGAATCATTTTGGGGTGCATGTCTTACGGTACCAAAATCTGGCAGCCATGGGTGGAGGATAACGAGGAGATAATCATGGCTACCATGAAGGCAGCTTATGATGCTGGCATCCGAACCTTTGATACGGCTAACATTTACTCAAGTGGTGTTTCTGAAATCCTAATTGCCAAGTTTATCAAGAAATTCAATATTCCTCGCGAGAAACTTGTCATTATCTCAAAGTGCTTTGGATACACAGGTAATCCTACTAAACCTTACGATATGGGATTTACCACCAACATTGAGTGCGTCAATCAGTGGGGTCTGTCACGTAAGAACATTCTTGCTAGTGTTGCTGGCTCAGTTGAGCGTCTTGGAACTTATATTGATGTACTTTTGATTCACCGATATGATTCCAATACACCTAACACTGAAATCATGGAAGCACTTCATGACACTATTAAGAGCGGACAGGTCAGGTACATTGGTGCTTCCAGTATGAGGGCTCATGAGTTCATTGACCTCCAAAATACTGCTGAAAAGCATAACTGGACTAAATTCATTGCAATGGAAAACTATTATAACCTGGTATATCGTGAAGAAGAGAATGAAATGATTCCTTATTGCAACAAAACTGGCGTTGGTCTTATTCCATGGTCTCCAATTGCTCGTGGTCTTTTGGCCAGACCTTGGGGCCAAGAGACAATGCGGTCCAAGACTGACAAGTATATTCAGGTGATTGGGTTGACCGACACCAAAAACGCTGAACAAGAAATTACCAACCGTGTTGAAAAGGTTGCGAAGGACAGAGGTGTTGCCATGGCCACAGTGGCTACGGCCTGGACCATTGTTAAGGGCTGCTGCCCCATTGTTGGAATTTCCTCTGTCGAACGAATTCATGACATTGTTGCTGCCGTCAAGTTCAAGCTTTCTGAGGAAGAGCTCAAGTACCTTGAAGAGGCCTACATTCCTATTCCTATTATGACAAGATAAGTTTTTTGGTTGATTCAATGATATGTTTAACCCAAAAAATCAAGTGAATGATTAATTTTATGCTTTATATGAAATAAGATATTATGAACATGTCAAATTATTAAACTATTCTGAAATGAATATTGGTTCTATGTGTGTTTACTTTTGTTTCCAGCCCTTCTAATGCGTATTCTTTGTATTGTATGTATATTGGTTTTTTATTCATTTTCTCTTCACAAAGGGAAACTCAGTTAGGTGAAAATGAGAGTTTTTCATTTTATTTTTTTTTATTTCTTTGTAAACACTAGTCTCGTACAGGATATTAAAAGAGATTAGAATGGCGATTGGCATGATTGCAAGGTAGTAATAACAGTAGAAGTAGAGGTAGCATCAATGGGAGCATCAATGGTAGCATTAATCGCAGAAGTAGAAATAGGAATAATATACGTGAATGCCTTTTTTTCCGCACAGAACGTAACCTGGGCGGTTTTAGATTTTCTAGTAATCAAATATATTTTATTTGGTTATTTCAATTCACCACTTTTTAACTGGAGATGAATATGAATAAAAAATAAAAATCATCAAAAGATAAAAATCACAAGAGTTTATAGTTTTTGTATGTTTTTGTAATTTTTTTAATTAATTTTTAGCCGAAACTTGATGAATTTTAATCAAATTGAGCAAAAGCATACGAATGAACTTCACTTGACCGAACCAAACCAGACCTAACTACAGGAGCTGATTGATGTTATTCAAATATAATATAATTATTATTATTATATGAAGTTACGCTATTTTATTTTATTTATTTTTTCTATACTGGAATATTTTTTTATTTCCTGAATGAAGGATGATGATGATAATATTATAATATTTTTAGTGGAAAGGGGCTGCTGCTTGAAAAAATAACCTCTCGGTTACCAAACTAACGAAACCAAGAATAACGGGCCTATAAACCATGAATTCTGGGGGATGACTGTTTGTCCCACCTTTTATTCTGAGACATTTCATATGGAAATCTCTTAGCTACTTGTAATAGTTTTTATTTTATTACTTTATTTATTTACGAATTTACTAAAATGATCGTCTCTGATCCAGATTCCAAGAGCAAGCGGATGGCAGAAGACAAAAATATTTGCATCGCCAGGTACTAAATGTTTAGTACTAAGAGATCTTGGACAGGCTTTAATCTAACACCTGAGACATATACGTTGATAGTTTGCTGCTTCTCGATGGTGAACCCTTCAATCTTTTCAATAGTGACAGTATCAATATTTATAAATATTCACAGCACTAACAGTCGTTACAATCTTCCATTTCAGATAATTTACACCCCATCTGAGATTTCTGGTCATCCCCATCATTTGTAAATTGTTGGTTATCCTAACAGTCGCTTTCTGCAACACCTATTCATTTCGGGCCGTAGTTCATCGTATACTAACGGATCAAAAGACCAAAAGTAAACAAAACGGGACTCAAAACGGTTGGTTAATGCTTCAATGTCTCTTGCTTCTACTGTTCAAGTATATGAACTAGTAAACAAAACAGTCGTCTTTTCTTTATTTGATATATCAATCTAACAGAGATGTTCGTATTAATCATATGAATATGAATATATATACTATAGATATAAACTCAAATTATATACACTTGACTTGGAATTCAAGAAATGGATTTACATTAGATCCTAGTCTGTTAATCACTTTATCTAATATCTCTCGTATACTCAATTCTTTAAACTAGGTCTAATCCAGGTTCCAGCCCTCTATCTGTTCTCTCCGTCCAGCCAGGGTTAAGCGCATGATTTCATTCTGCAGTACAATCAGGCTCTTTAACCTGCATTCTAGTAAAAACAGAAAATGAATTGCAGTTTTTAAAGTTGAACCATCGATTCAGAACCTTGAAGAGTGGGTTTCCAAAGTAAGCAAGCATTCTGTCCGAGCTGATGAGATTGGATGCCTGGAAATCAACGCCATGTACTCGTCCATTATAATCTACATACATATACCATGCCATACTCTCTGAATATTATACTTTTATTAAATAAAAAATATAAGAAAAAAAATAAGAAATTAAGGAAAAACAATAAAAGAGGACATAACAGTTAAGGGTTTGACCTACCGCGGCTTGTCTAGATTACTTTTGTATATGAATATATATATCTTAACCATTCCCTGTTCTTTTTCACCATCTTGATCTTCATTATAATAACACTCAAATCAATTGTTCATATTAACAGTCACTCAATGAATAACGACTTTCGACTCAGATCCTCGGGACATTCTCATGCCAGTCTTCCACCACCTTCTTCTCTCACAAACGATGGCGTTAACGACAACTCTCCACGACACGTAGTAACAGTATCAAGAACGTCTATATACGATACTTATGTTGACACACCAGTATCTTCATATTCTTGTCCTTGCACTCCAACATTACCAGATCACCCTTCATTCCAACTACCGATATCACCAAGATCACCAAATGGTACCGATGCCTTAGGAAGGCGGCCTACAGCTGACAAACAGCGAATACAAATCCTGGAGAAAAAAATCGAACTATTGGCAATGGAGGCCTCTAAAGCAGGTATGTTTGTGTTTTCTATTACGTTGAATTTTTTTTAAACTCTTTTCTTATCCTTTATTTGAATGCTTTTTGTTATAATTATTATTATTATTTATTTGTTTCCTCTTTCCTCTCCTACATTCCAGAAATCAAGTGAAAAATAATCGGAATATTTTTAATACTTTGGAAAGCTTCATCGCTAAAAACAAAAAAAATATTCAACAAGAAGAAAGAGAAATGAAATAAATCCAAATAATAATAACAGTAATAATAATCATAATAATAATCAAATTGAATTCCTAATTGCTGCTCCTTCCCGTTTGTTACAAGCTGTTGAGTACCAAGCTATCTGAAATTTTAAGTTCAACTACCTTACTTTCACGAACATATTAAGTTTATTAACCAAAAACCTTCTGCCCTTTTTTTCTTTCTCCTTTTTATTAATTCACCTTTAGTTGATCAAATCGTTGACCTTGAAAAAGAACTCGCTGGATTCCGTGAAAATGCTCCAAAGTCTGTAAAAAAACTGCGACGCCAAACTGTCGTCATGGGCGGCTCGAACCGATCTGAAAAATTCCTGGTTAGTCGTAATTCAATGGAGCAACTTCCAGAATACAAATTCGATTCGCTGCCTGATAAATATATCAATAACAGCAACACCAGCAACAATACCAGCAGTATCCCAGGTACTGCTGCTTCCGCTCCAAGTAGTAGCCGAAACAATAGCAGGGTCAATACCAACAATGGTAGAACTCCAAAAACGCCTGTCCTGCCTAATCAATACATGACACAGTCTTTTACGATTCTTAACCCTCCAGCATCACCATTAACGTCACCTTCTGCTTTTTCATCATCCAAATCAAGCCCAACCACCGCAATCGCCTCCTCTTCCTCCAACTCTTCTTCAAGAATTGGCTCTTATTCTAGCATTTCGTCATCTACCTCCACTTTGCATAGTTCATCTTCGTCACCTTCCTTATACTCCCCTACTAACAATATATTTGAAACCACCGCTCCACTCCATATTCCTCCTCGGAAACCTTCTCATCAGTTCCGCTTGGTACATGAACATAAACAGCTAATTGCTGCTTCTTCTAGGTTCGAACAATCACTTGAAGCTAATGTTGTATCTTCCGATGTTCATACCGATAATACCGATGCTACCATCACTTCCATGAATCATACTACTACTAATACTACAGCAACAGCATCCACTACTCCTACCCCTACGACTACTACTTCATCTTCTACCACTCACTCCAAAAATCCATCCTCTAGCATCATCCACTCTGTCAACTCTTCTGCATTAGACTTGAATATCCAAAACAATGTTATCACGCTGACTATAGATACTGCACGAAAACCTAATTCCCATAAATCCCACAGTGATTTGGAATTAAGTCCTAGTCCAAGAGACCAACGCCTCAAATGCCTAGACGTCGCCCTCCATTCCATCATTCGAGCACGCTCTTTGCTGAACGATATTTCAGATCAAAATGACTCTGAGCAATAAATTGCCTACATAAAAGGAATATTCAAAAATACTCATAAACAAGCATTTCACAAATATTTTCAAGTAGTAAACAATACAATATTTATTTATCAAAAAGAAACACAAAAACAAAACAAAACAAAACAAAAACAGAAATTTAACAAAAACGATATAGCATATATTAAGTTTAACCACATCTTATGACTTACAATACCTCATCATCTCCAAAAGATGCACCCCCCTTGATCCCTTGATCTGAATACACAGGTTGCTCCTTAATATAATATCCATCAAGCTCCTGTTCGTGCTCCTGGGTTTGCTCTTCTTCAGTGGCTGGCACGACAGTATCTCCAAACAGTTTCAGTTGATAGAGACATGTATAATCTTCATGCCCCCAATTACTTTCCACACGGAATACCACGCTTGAAGTAGCTAATCCAAGCCGCTTAACGTACAGTGGAACAGAAAATACCTGGAATTCGTCGCTATCAAATAGACTGTACTCAACTGTCATAATTTTCACATAATTTTCTGGCATGGCAGGCAGTGGGATAATATTTGACATCCCTTCCTCTGCAACTCCAGTTTGCTGATCAATTAAATCTGATATCGTGTTACGTAGACCCTCATCTTCTATTTGGATCCATAATGAAACTATGCGCGGTGCTGAAGTAGGGTTTGGACTCTGATCTGCACGGACATGCACTATACCAATGTCTGATGGGCTGATGAGAGAACCGAGTGTTAGTCCAATCTGACCTAGATGGCCATTAAAAGGCCAGCAATCCCCAAGCGCTACGTCGTTAGTAAATGCCATGTTGGGTCGATTCACTTTCATTTGTCCAAATCCAAGAACTCCCAGAAATTTCCGCATCTGCCGATCGCCAAATTGAAGTCCATCTCGCCAGTCATATGAACGTGAAGTTAGAGAAGGAATTATTCTGGCTCCAGACGCTGCATCCGCAAAATCTGGCTTTGAGATCGTATGTGCAACATATTTCTGGATAGATTTCTTAATTAGTAAATCTAAAGCCACTTGGGTCCCATTCATCACAAGCGACGGTTCGACCACGTTTGGTTGTGAATTGGGCCTCTTTTCAGACATCAATTTTTTCATGTCTTGACGCAACTTATTTTCAAGTTTCTTAAGCGCCTCAACAGTTTCTTCTTTAATACCTTCAAGCTCTTCCGAAAGCATACTTTTGAATACTTCCTTGCTCACCAATGCGGAATTCTCAGTAATGTTGCTCCTGGACCCTTCATTCTTGTCCATATAATCCTTTAAATATGCATCAATGGCCTTTTCGTTATGCCGAATGAAATCATCAAAAGAAAATTCCTTGTGTGGCTCATTGGCTGAAGATTCTGTAATACCTCGCAAAGATAACTGAG
Source organism: Geotrichum klebahnii (assembly GCA_030570935.1). Taxonomy (NCBI): domain Eukaryota; kingdom Fungi; phylum Ascomycota; class Dipodascomycetes; order Dipodascales; family Dipodascaceae; genus Geotrichum; species Geotrichum klebahnii. Next base: position 64,081 of record JAJLWW010000110.1, read on the forward strand.
ATGAGAGGTATTTCCAAAACTCTGGTGCTGCACTAATACCTCCTGTTACCGCATCGTACTTAACTACTAACCGAGATGGGAGGTACGTATCCAGAGTTTCTAAAATGATATTTTCTGCGTTCTCAGTATTTGCAAGATGGTTAACGCGTTCGTTTAGGATCTCAATCTTTTTGCTCGCACTTTTGATGGAATTAGTCAGTGCAGTAATCGATTCTTTGTTTGATACAAGCTCAGTTTCAAGGTGTTTCCCGTGGTCTAATTCATTTTGCACTGAGACACTAGTATCAGCAAGTCTCTTTTCAATTTCGGATAGAGATGATTTCAAACCTTTCATCTCCTCTGAGGATCCATGTATCCATTTACTTGCCAAGTCATCAGTCTCACTTAGGGAAGTAATGCGTTCAACGATCTGATTGATTTGAATTTTGAGAGCATTCACTGTAGTGCTAGAATCCTTGAACGTTTGCGATAACCTAGAAAGAGACGTGATTTCTTCTTCCACCGTCATCAACCTACTTGAGAGATCATCAAGATCTCTAGGAGGAAGATTTGAATGCTCAAAAACTCCGTGACTGGGAGCAAGAGAGGAAAGAACTTTGGAACTGGTGCTGGCTACAATGAAGATAGAGACCGACAAAAGAAGTCCCATGAATGCTGCTCGTAAAATGTATCCTTGGCCAAACAATGCTCTCAATAGTTGTTTTAGCATAGACCACGAAACAAAGAAAACAAACTCAAATGCACCTCGTACCCATCCAACAAGACTCTTGACAATTGATGTAACAATATTTTCACTGTCTTCTTCTTCGATTTCGCTTAAGGAAAAACTCAGCTTATCTTGAATTGTTGTATTATTGGCTTCCTTATAGCTATCATCACCTACACCTGTAACTTCCTCGACTAATTCATCCTCATAGTCTTCATCTTCACTTTCGGTCTCTTCGTCTCCAGGAACGTAATCTGTGTCATTCTCATCGTCTTCCTCTGGATCAGCAATAATGGTGTGTTTCACAGAATTAATCTCAGCTTCAGGGGATTTTCTAATTGAGTTTCGAGAGCTATTTTCGGGGGATTTCCTAATTAAATTTTGTGACAAATTTTGCGGAGAGCTTCGACGCGGTGGACTTCTCACTCCATCTCGTGGGTGAAGTGGAAAGTCGACAAAGTCAGTTGACTTTATGGGGATGTCGGATTCAATAATATGCTGGTATTCATTTTCCAGTGCTTCAATATCTGACATTGCAAAAACCTCTGAGTTCTGTTGTATAGGTGGAGATGGTGATTTACTATATTGGTGCATATCTAAGCTTCGTACTGTATTCTGGTCAGATCGAAATGAATTTGGTTGGCTAGATTTGTCTGGGTCGCGTAATGGTACAGAGGTTGTAATAGTTAATGGCTTGTAAGATGAGATCGGTAAACGTCGTGGAGACCCTAAAATATATTAGAACAGAAAATTTCCATTATGCCAAAGAACTTACCTATTGGACTTCGTGTGATATTTGGTGAGCGTTCGGGCAGACCAAGTGAAGGCCGCCCATGTCGTGGTGTAGTTCGATATCTTCGAAACGCTGAAGGAGAGCCTGTAAACAAAGGCTGACGCGTTTCTTGATTTTGTTCTTCGTCCAAATTATCCAGGGCTGACTCCCAGTTTGATCCAGACAGATGGGCACTTGAGTGATCTGCACCAGTTCCATTTAGCCCTAAAGTTGTACTGTGAGTCTCCATATATCGAGATAGTGAAGGAGGAGGGCTTTCAATTGCAGCCGATACTGTATTTGACATGTGAGTCTCGTCCGCCGATTGCGCCAGAGGAACGGCATTCGCGTCTATGCTATTAACATTGGCATTTGTTACGCGTCTCAAAGGGTGTGACGGAAGATAGCTAGGAGGGGCGCGTCCTTTAGTTTGAACGTTGCGGATTCTGTGTGTTGCTACTGGCGTGTTTGAAAACATTGTACATGATGGTTATCGGGATCAAATGAGCTTGAAAATGGAAAGCAATGCCTTCAATACGTAGTAGAGATGTATGAACTTAAATCTGATTTGTAATACTGATCAAACTGCGTGCTTCAACGAAAATTAACAGGACGTTGCTATATCCATGGAGACTTGAAAATGATCGAGTTTCATGAGATGTGTGTTTAATTTTGTACAAAGACTATGAAACTTTGGTACGTAGGACACTCTCAGGTTGTAAGTGTGGGTTAGGACAAAATTAATGGAACTGATCCTCGATATATAAAAGAACGAGTTTATTCTTTTTCCTTTCTCTTTTTATTTTATTTTTTTTACTCAAGAACTTTTATTAGTTTTAATTGCTTTACCTTAAAACATATAAGTACCTTACGGTCATTTGCTTTCGTTGTTGTGTCCATCTTGCTTTTGACCTTGCTTTAAGATACCTGATTTAACATGAGATTCACCGATATTGTTTTTAGAGCTGCTTCTTTGGCTGTGGTCCACGCTGGAGTGATACCCGCAGTGAATGAACCATTAGAAAATCCTAATGCTATGATACCTAATAAGTCTGATTCTAAAAGTATCTATGATACTTATCAACTTCCAGAGTCTGTCTTGACTTATGCCAATAACTGGGGAGATAACTACCTGACTTACAAATACCATTCATTGATGCACCGCCCGAATGCCTATGAAGTAGATGATGATAGTGATGGTTTGTATGATGATGGAGAAGATAACGGAGCTAAGGAAACAGAAGAGCCCATGGACGGAGATTCTGGCTCTGATGACTTTGACGATGAAAGTAATGAATATGTGGATGAGCAGTACGATAGATATAAGAGGACCAAGCGTGATGTGGCCAAAATTTTGCTGTCTGGTGATACCCCGAAGAATGTTGATACCAGAAAAACAAGTATAAAGTTGCTTACATTAAACGAATCCAATACCTTACCATTAAGGAATGTTTCCTTGACAGAGGATACGAGCTTGAGGAAGGAAAATGCTTCGAAAGCACATCTTCGTGATGGCTGTATTGCTCCTTTAGAAGCTGGATCCAAGCGACTTGATATTAATGGAACTCTCAATGGTCCTTCTAACACTACAAATTCTACTTTTGAGAGGGAGTACGTGAATCAAGCTGGAATTCGCCCTGTATCTTGCGCTGTTTTAGGTGTTGCTATCGCACTTGCTTGGTGTACCTCTGTACTTTAAGTCTGAGACTCTTAATTACTTTTTATTTATTTTCATGTTGCCTGTGTAGTTTAAAATGAATGACTTTTGACCCAAGTTTGACATGGCAATCAAGAAAGTAAAATTCATTGCATTAGATGTGGAATGGATGATCTTTTGAATATTAAATTAAAAGCCTCATCTTGTGTTCTGTGCAGGGTCCAGAAAAATACAGAGCCACAATTGCGATACTTTGTCTGAGGTTTTATTTGTGGTCTCACTTGGTCTCACCTGTCTAGCCAAAATCGGATGCCATTAGTAGGTTAAAGTAGGTGGTCGAAACAGAAAAAAAAATAATTACAGGTCAAAAATATTAAATAATAATAAGGACTAGATCGATTCAGATGGCCTTATAATAAGACATGATGGGCTTGAGTTGAAATAATATCTGATTGACGTTATGGACCTTAACTAAGCCAGATTTATCATACTTGTTTTGAATTCCTGAAATTTAACATGACTTATGATAAACAAGCTTAATAGGACATTTACATTTAAGAGAAAAAGGTCTCTAGGAATTTTAAATATTCATAAAGTCTACAATATTGGATCGTGTCATAAATATGATTAACAAACTGTCTATAAATCCCCAGCATGAGTACATGCTAGTATGACATTTATAATGGACGGTACGCCCGTATCTATAAATAAGTTAGTATAAGAGATTAAAAAGCAATTCAAAAACTTTTCAACTTACTGTGGAGTCCCAGCTACTCGTATAAATACGCGATCCATTGTGGTTGACTTGAATTGAAGTGATTTGCCCGCTAGGGCTATTGTTTCTTACAACATCACCTGCCCACAAGCCTTTTAAAACGTCCCAGGTTCCTAAAGTTCCATCTTCATACGAAACAAATAGTATTCTACCAGAAGGTGAGAATTCTGCCGTTGTTACTGCACTGGTTAGTTTGTTGTCAGCGTATATATTTAATTGACAATCAGATCTCATATCGAACAACCGGCAAGTGGTGTCATCAGATCCAGTAACTATGGCATTTCCATCAGGAAACATTCTATAAACCAAATTAGTATCATTTCCAAAGTCAAAACTTATTTACTCACTTCACGACATTGATATCGTCTTCATGTCCAAAAAATTCTTGTGTACTAGTAGGGGCTCGAGTATCCCATACTTTGGCTGTTTTTAAAGATCCAGATACAAAAATATGGGGGTTAGATGGATGAACACATACAGAATTCACATCTCCCAAATTGCGATCGACAAACTCAGCAATTCTCTCATTTCGATTCAGATCCCAGTAGGCCACTGACATATCTCCTGAAGCAGAGAGTAGCCGATCCTCTTCCGGGAACGTCATGCTTGAAATATACCCTTTATGACCCTTTAATATCGAACGGGGTAGATGTGGCCATAATCCAGACATTTGATAGTTGTTTTGATTCTTCCCAAATGGTGATTTTGATGATTTGCGGTTATTATTGAGAGTTGAAGCACTCTGAAAAGAAATATCATTGCGGTCCAATCCTGATACAAGCCCAGTAGATTCTCCATGGTTTGAGCTCATCTCATCATCTATAGTATCAATTCCGTAGACCGTACATGCATTATCTAAACCGCCTGTAGAAATAAGCCGTCCAGAGGGAGATACAGCACATGCGATAACCCAACAATTGGATAAAGCAACCGCATTAATTTTGAGCCCAGTGCTAGCATCCCATAAAAGCAAAATTCCATCCTGGGCCACTGAGACTAGTGTTTGACCATCTGAAGTGAGCTTCATATCATGAACCTTGCCCCTATGACCTTTAAACGCGTGAACTCGAGAAAACTTGCATTCTCTTAAAGGACCAACTTCTCGAGCCGCTTGCGGTACTAAAAAGAGCCTGAGTTAGTAAACTGTGATTACCGATGAGAAATTCAAATGCAAAAAACTTACAGGATGTGTCCATTATTTGTTTTCTAATATGAGCGATATGTTGCTGCAGTACTTCAGTTTCTGCTTTGGCATTTTGAATGTATTGGAACTTTTGGTTCAGTGTAAGCTGTTGAAGCTGAGGAGTGGAGGGCACAATCGGACTTGCCATGGCGTATTATTGTTAATATGAAGTCCAATTGAATGTTAGGCGACAGTTTTCTTTCTTTGAGTCTCCAGAGCTTTAATGTTCCTATAGAATGCGATGATTTGTGTTTGTGGCTTGCTTAAGATGTTTGCTCGATAAATTGTCTCATGCTTTTGATGAACAAGAAAACTAGTACTACTGCTACCACTTGTATATCAGTTAGTTGAAAATATGGCAAGAAATATCAATATCAAAGCTAGTTGACTCCACGGGATTAAGAAAACATAAATAAAATAAAATAAAAATAGAGGAATATGAAGTGAATGGTAGGAAGAAGAATACTTTGAAGTCAAGGAAACGAATTATTTTTTTTTTGAACCAAAATACAACCACAACAAAAGCAGCGTAAGACTGTTGCTTTTAGTGTGGCCATTTTTGGTGTTTATCTTGGAAAGTCTCTCTACTGGATGTTAAGAATCCTCATTTCGAGTTGGCAGAGTTTAGTTGGGGAGCACAGAGGTTTTTATTATGGGCTCGAATGCTTTAGCACTGGAGGAGAGAATAATGTAGGAACTGAGTATGGATGCATAGTAGAAAAGTGCATGGGGATGCATAACGATGCATGGGTGTGCAGAAGATTATTCAAGAAATATATGTGAAATGAGGCTCCAGAGATATATAATTCTGAGATAACATATGCATATTATGCATATAATAGCCAGGATCGAAGTTCACGGAACTTAGCGGGCCTAAGTTGCAATAAAAGCAAGAATTACCTAAGTTATAACAAATATAGTCATAAGCCATAAGCCATAAGCCATAAGCCATAAGTACTATATCTTAAGTACTAAATAATGTGGGTGTCATGTGACGTGAAATATTGTAGTATATGAAATAATATCCGTATTTGAAATATTGTACTATTGGAAAGGCCCATTCTCCGTATTAATGACGTAGTCTTAGATCAATGATAGCCACTGAAGTAGGCTTATGGGCTTTAGCCAAGACCGTAAAACCTAATCTAGCTAGTATCTTTCATAATTTTCCAATTTCATGACCACGGTCTTGTTCTGGTTGCCATGGCATTTTCGAGCGTGAGAGACAACCCCATACCTTTTGTAATGAGTTTCATCGGTAACAAGTGCTTAATTTATGGTTAATTTTATTTGATTGGATGTTATTCATTTTCTGTAAAATACTATAGCCAAATTCCGCTAAAAGTTCAATGCCTCTACCAAGTACTAAGCCAAAAGCCTCGTTTCACTGACCCCCCCAAAGCTTTGAACGCGTTTGAACGTTTTGTACGTTTTTTTATCGCTAAAAGGTTTAATCAGGTTGCAAAAACTAAAGCCCTAAAGTCCAAAGCCACGATGGTATAAGGTTTAATGCTCATTAGCCTCGAAATTACAGTGCGCAGCAGAAGCAGAAGCAGTAACAACAGCAGCAGCAGGAAATACAAAACAATAACAAACGTGAATAGCCCCAATATTTCAGTCTTGGCTTGGCTTGACACTCGACTGTTACGATATATAAAATATTCTTTACAACATTAACGGCTTTGGTGAATCAATCCCACCTATATATTCAACTCGATTTCCTCCTTTTAACATAACTTTTTACGTTTATTGATATTTTTTCTTTACATTTTTCCGTTTCCATCAAATAATTCTCTTCATTCACAGTTACGGAATAATATACTTTTGCACAAAATGCAGCTTATTCACAGTATATTAATTCTACTACATTTGGCCCTACTGGGCATAGCTATCGACGTTCGTCACAAATACATCGTTGAGTTTAACGACGAACCTGGATTAGCTAAAAGATCTCAAATTGGCGACCCCGCAGAGGCATTCCATGATGTACTAAGAAACAGTGGTGTTATTTCAATACCAAGACACTCCTTTTCATTCCCAAGTCTTAAGGGTGCTACCTTTGAAGTTGTACACAGGTCTGATCCAAAACAAAAGCGTAGTGCTGAAGATCCTGGTGAATCACTCCATCACGACATTGCTGGTACTCTGGCATATATTCGATCACTGCCGGAAGTTAAGCATGCCTGGGTCCCGGAGAAATTGTTTCTTGACAAGGACTTTGCAGGTAAAACCTCAGTTAATGGTGAAGCTGATATTAACGGTGGTGATGGTGACAAATTATGGACCTCATTACACGAAGCACATGTTGATCAAGTTCATGATAAAGGCATTTTTGGTGAAGGCCAAGTCGTTGCTATTCTTGATAGTGGAGTGAACTACACTCATCCAGCATTAGGAGGTGGAATTGGAAGCAACTACAAGGTGCTGGGAGGTTATGACTATATTGATGACACCAAAAATTCTACAGAATGGGGAGATTCCATTATTAGTGATGATCCCATGGATTGCTACGGCCACGGTACTATGGTTGCCGGTGTTATTGCTGGAAACTCAAGCAGACTAATGGGCGTGGCACCTAACGCGAACCTTCGCGCTTATCGAATCTTTGACTGTTCTGGAGAATCTAGTGAAGAAATTCTTTTGGCCTCTCTCAAGCAAGCCCAAGAAGATGGTGTCGACGTTATTAACTTATCTCTGGGTTCCAGTCGTTCATGGAGTCAGTTACCTTCTGCTCGTGTAGCTTCAGATTTAACCCATGATGGCATTCTTGTTGTTACTTCCGCTGGAAATAGTGGATACTATGGAGGATACACTGCAGGTAGTTTCGGTGCTGGTGATGATGTCCTTTCTGTTGGCTCACTCTTTGCTGATGAGCTCATCACATTTGATGTAGAAGGAGTTTCATCCAATGGTGACAGATTTGATTTCGAATATGTTTCTCTTAATGGTACTCAATCTGAACTCAACGGATCATATACCTTTGAGGTGTTCGATATTTCTGCTTGCTCATACACTACTTTGAGAGATAGTGTTGATGGAAGAAGTACCAGGGCTATTGTGCCTAAGGGATCTTGCGATCTAGAAACTCAAGCGGATAATTTGGATTACCTGGGCTATACACATGTTATCTTTTACAGTTCTTCTGAATCCGACAAAATCTTTTATGGCCAAGACTATTTAGGACGTGAGATTGAGGTTATGTTCTCTCCTCGTTCTTTTGGCAACTGGGCTGTTAACCAGGCAGAACAAGGCCGTACCGTTTCCGTCCAGTTTGATACTACTTCCATTCCCAAGGGTGAAGATAGTGGATTGATATCCAACCGCATGGATAATTCGTCTTCTTGGGGCCCTACGTTTGACAATAAGTTCTTTCCCTCCGTTTCTGCTCCAGGAGGCTTCATTTATACCACAGATTCCAACGGTACTTATACAGTTACCAGAGGTACTAGTTTTTCTGCTCCTTACGTTGCTGGCGTTGCTGCATTGTTCCTAGAAAGCAAGAATTCTACAAACTCAACCCACGAAAATATTGCATTGGAATTTAACAGTCGAATTATTTCCAGTAGTCAGTTTATTCGAGCATATGATGGATACCGTCATTATCGCACAGCTGAGCCTACTATTCATCAAGGTGCTGGTATGATTGATGCTCTTATTTTAATTGAAGAAAAAACCATTATTCTATCAGAGCCTGTCCTCAGTTTGAATGACACACGATTCAGGAAAAGTTCGTTTACCATCGAGATTTATAACGGAAATAGCGAGGAAGTCACATACAATTCATCTAATGTTCTTGCGGCTTCAGTCAGAGCTAAAGATGCTTATGGCGAACCTGATGATACAACTTATCCATACCAATATAAGTCCTTTTCAGGTGCCAGTGTTTATCCATCATCATTTACTCTACGAGCAGGTCAGTCTCGCAAAGTAACTGTTGTTTTCATGCCGATAGGTATTTCAGACGAGTCAGGAATTTCATTTGGTGGAAAAATTTTATTTTCTGGCGATAATGGAGACAGTGTTGGTGTTCCATATATGGGTGAGTATATCAAAGGCAACAAACCCTATGATACAAATATCTTTCTAATGCTAACTTTTATTAAGGTATCCAAACTGATGTTTATGATAATGAGTTGTTCCAAGCTGGTCCTGTACTTGCAGCGGTATCTGGATCATATTTCACAACGGCCTCAAGTGGCCAGGAATATACACTTGATCTTGAGGAGTACGATTACCCAATCGTCAGGTACTATATAAATCACGGTACAGCTATCCTTGGAATTTTTGTAAGTATACTTGACTTTTTTTTGTTTTAGTATTTTGAGAAGCACCAAGACTAACCTAAATTTACGAATAGGCTGTTACGAGCGACTTCACTATCTCTGACTTGAACGTACTAGATCCAACCCAAAGTAATGGCTTTATAGGATACATGTACCCCACTCAGTTGCAGCCTACACTTGAAATGCCCTGGGAATGGACCACTCGATCGTATGTAACAGCAGACTCAGTAGATGCGTTTACGTTTTCAAACGGGTCAGTGCTTCCAAATGGTCGATACAAACTGGTGACTTATGCCTTACAACCATTTGGAGATCGATCAAATGAAAATGATTGGAAATATTCTATTTCACTGCCCTTTGGAATTAACGCTCCTTGATTGAGAAAGCTAGTGAGAAAGGGTGAATGAAAGTGATGATTGGCATACTTGTGATAAGGTATTGAAATAGTTGTGTTCTTTTTTTATATGTAATTTCTTTTAAAATCTATATGAATTAATGCATTTTTAATTTTTCCAACAAATGAATTCAAATAGAATGGCTAATATTTGTGTGGTTGATTCTTAGTATTCATTCAAGCTGGTACATATAATGTCAAAGGTTTGTGATACATATTTTGTCATATATTTCACCAATTCAAAAGGATTTTAAAAAAACTTCATGGAACTAATAGAAATGTATTCAAGTACTACGATTATGAAAAATACAAAAAACCAGTCCAATCACTACTATTAGGGATCCTAAAAGAAACCAAAGTTAGAAATAAAATACATTTCATAACCAAATACAAGGCTGCAATTATCCAAAATAAACCGTCTTCATTCCCAAGATAAATCCAGATTGTTCTTAATAAACATTATAATCATCCCCCTTTCTTTTTTCTTCAAGTCTTGGTTTTTATTTTGTTTCAGATAATTTTCTACTATCTTTATTCCAAATTGCAACATCAACAAGATATACACAAATGCATATACCTCTCAGTTGTCCCTATCTGGATTATCATCATTTTAAATCAAGACCAAGACTTGTTTTTATTGAAAAAAAGAAGAAAGTAATCGGAGAAATAAATGAATTTTAAGATTCAAACAAACACGTAAAGTGCACTCATTAATTGGGTTGGATATGAATATGGATTTGAATTTCATGCTTGTGTATAAAGTGTGCTTTGGATAAAAAATGACTATCATTAGAACATACCTGATTGCTTGTTTTTCATTTTAATCATGTTATTTTATACTTAAATAAAATGATTTACAAGAAATAATGAAAAAAATGTGTAGTCACATAAAGAAGTCAAAAAAAGACTGAGGTATGAATAAAAGGAAGAAAGAGAGTGTGTCCAAAAAATCTTCAAGTGAAAAATATCTGGGAGGGCTTTTATAGTTTGAAATTTAAAGTGAAACCAAACCCTAATATTAGGGTAACCTGAGGGCTTGCAATAGAGCTAAAGTGTTTGAAGGGCTTTTCTCGGTTCCCATTCTCTACAATATTTCGGTATTATAATGTCAAATAGCGTTGCAGATTATATGAAATCATAAATACATTGATTCTATGAAATCAAGATATCTACATATCATTAATACTATTACACTATCATTATTACAATTATTAATTACTATTATTATTACTACTATTGCAACGACTACCACTATTAATTAATCAAGCAAGGTATATATCAAAAACCAATTAAACCTCCTTCAATGCATTTAGAGACATTCCCTAGTCTGATCTCACCTATCCATCTCCCTATTGTTTCAATTCTTTTTTTTTTGGGTTGTTTTAATTAATTATCTTTCATTATCCATTTTTTTGTGTTTTATTCCTTTAATGCATTGAATCACGTTCAAGCCATCTCTTGCTTGAGACTAGGAGATGCAAACCTCATTGCATCGGGATCAGTTTTAAGCTTAGCTTCAAGTTCTTTCAACTCTTGCTCTCTTGCAAATAGTTCACGACGCTTCTGGGCAATTTCGTTTTGAACCTTAAGTTCAATCATTCTTAGTTTCTCTTCTTCAGCACGAAGTTGCTCTTCACGTACTAATAATGAACTGGTACCAGACTCGGCGTCGCCTAATGTAGCACCACCACCAGTGAAGGGAGTTCGAGGCATGGCCAATTGCTGGAACTGAGATGTATATCCATTCTTGTCCAAGTTGGGTGTAGGAGCGGCAGTTCCAGGAAGGTCTTTCGAAAGCTTGTCTGTTCGGTAGTTTTCGTACAAAACAAAGTGTGTATTGTCTTTCAAGTCGGAAAGATGGGTACGTGTAAGAACTTCACGTAGAGCGGCAACATCAGAGTACTTGCTATCATTGACATCGACAACACCCCAAGGGAATCGTCGGACTTGCATTCTTTTACCGCTCATGTTGAGCATTTCAGAGGCTCCAATGACGGCAAATGGAAGAGTCTTGCGGAGGTATGCGTTCAATTCAATAAACTCATCGTCCATTTCTTCATCTGCATCGTCCTCCATGGGAAAGTTGTAAATGGGAATATTGTAGTAGGCAATGTCTTGCATGACAAGCTTCTTGTTCAGTTCCAGCTCTTCAACAGTCAATGTGTCTGCCTTACTGATCACTGGAATGACATTCACTCGCGTAGACATTAACTTCATGAACTCAATATCTTGTTCTCGTAGACCGTGGGATGTGGCTACAATAAAGTAGAGAAGAGCGTGAACTCTGTTATCGGTGAAACGAGGATTACGCTTGATACGGGACTCTTCAGCTAACACATCGTCGAATTGCTGATCAATATATGACGAAATTTCGCTAAAGCTGTAGATCGAAGGGTTAATAAAGATTGCTTTAGATCTCTGAGTTGAATAGAACTTACCATCCTTGGTTGTCCAGATTATCACCAAATCCAGGAGTGTCAATAAATTTAATGGACAAAATTCCGTTTCCTTCGTCAGGCAATTCTAGCATTGAACTCGTTAATCTATGCCCATTTAAACTTTTCAACATAGTGTGTATGAACACCCCTTTACGACTTGAACTTTACATGCCGCGAAAGGGACACGGCAAAAAAAATAAAATCGAAAAAAGACAAATCTCATAAAAGGAGAAAAATAATTCTCAACAAATAACAAAAAAAAACTTACCAACTGTGATTGGAACGATTGCAATTCCTGGATCGTTATTAGCGGTTGTAGGTGTAGGAATACTCTTCATCATATCTCCAGGAGACATGACTTGCTGCTGGCAGAGGGTATTAATGAAGGTAGACTTTCCAGAGCCACCAGAACCGCACAGCATGACGGTGAACTTAATGCCCTTCTTTTGGGTCTTCTTCAGTCGTAACTAATTGGACGTTAGCATGAACAGGTCACTAGAAATCAAAGTTGGGTTCCAATATATCTTACCAGAGCAGGAGTAGATGCCATTTTGACGATTGTAGTAGTATTTTTATTTAAATTTTTATTATTCTTCTCTTTTAATTACTGGGTAATGAAGTATATTCGAAAGAACGATATTTCTTAAGTTTTGGAAATCCTAGCGTGCTGGCTTTTTGAAGTGGATTTTTGTGTCCGATATTTGGTATTTCCCCCTTATTCTCAAAGTAGTTTCAAGGTGCTAGAAGATCGAATCAACCAAGATTGAAAAACACAAAAAAAAAAAGAGTAAAAACGAAAGGATAGAATAAAAACAATGAGAAGAGTATGAAACCACAAAGCAAGTCGGTATTTAAAAATTGGAGCGAGTGACAATGAAGAAAAGAAGAAGGAAAGGGAAAAAAAAAAAAAGAGAGAAGTTTAAGGGAAATAAACGAAGAAAGAAGGATCGTAATGGATCCTCCTGTGTTGTGTGAAAGGGGTGGATGGGTAATCTTGGACCAGGGTAACCCCGTGTGGTTTTATTTTATTTTATTTTATTTTCAATTTTCAAATTTTCAAATTTTCAAATTTTTATTTTATTTTTCATATTCAAACTTTTTTGTTAAAAGCAGGGAAATCGTTTCACCTTTGATCTAAGGTTCCAAATTCCTCTTGCAATATGTGGGGACTCACTATATATAACCTTGTCGTATTTCAACCGGAAATTATGAGCAACGTGTATTTACTGTAAGATTATCAAAGGACGCGCGTAACAGAATGCTACTGATAAATAAATAAAACGTGTTAGGTACAAATCAACAATTGATAGCTTGAATCAGTTTTGTAGGTAGTAAATATATACTGTGTTTACAGGTTTTTCTTTATAGACTTTAATATTCAACTTGGTATTTATATATTTTCATGCTAAATCAAGGCCTTTCTTGAGTTTTAGTATTAAATTGAAGACATTGTATAAATGCATCTTGATGGTTTTCTTGGACTGAGACTTGTATGAAAGTTGTAGGTGAACCTTGACTTTCATTTTCGTTTATATTTCGATTAACTTACTCAATGAGAGAGAAAAATGTAAAATAATTTATAAAGATCATTAATATTGATTGGACCTTTTAGTCTTTGATTGTAATTGAATAAACTTCATTATGGCACTGCTACGTTGGCATGGTCAATGATACAACTTGGCTGGGCATTTAATCGTCAATTGTCATTGATAAACTTAAATTCAAAGCACTGGATAATCCAATCAATCCAGTGAAAATCGGCCAGGTATCAGAATGCTAGAGACATAAGACTGTAACATAAAGTCTTGTCTACTTGAGGATATTTTTTATAAAAGTTTATTTTCATATACTTTGTTCAATATTCTGATTCAAAGGGTATATAGTTAAATGTGTCAATGATCTAACACACTCTTGTTTGGTATTGTTTAATGGGATATTGGATATGATTCAATCATCACTGGAAACCACGTATTTATCAATACTTAAGGTCCACACTGTCTTGTTACTACACAATTAGAGTACTTTACACACTGTTCTGTTTTATATCAGACTCTTTCGCTCTTACGATAACCTTATTGTAGCTTATATCAAGTTTAGTGAAAGGCTGGCCTTACTGCTCTGCGTTTCGGTTACTAATGAGAGGGTACTGCTAGAAAAGTTATACATATTATATAGTCCTATCTATCAAGAAACCCCTAAAAAACTGAAATCCTTATAGGAATATGAGAAAGACCGAATTGAAATTACTTTGTAAAACACAAAAGTAAAGGAAAACGGTCGAGTCCAAGTTGATTAATTCAATAACCAAACAGTTCAATATATGATTTATGACAGTTTACTTCTACCACAAAGCACTATCAAGAGAAGGAAAAATTAAATAAAAAAAATTTGGATCTTCATTAAATAACAGGTAAATGGACAGAAAGAAGATGAGTGATAATTAAGATATTACACACAACGGCGGGTGAGTGCATTTAGCCAAGTAAATTAACATTTTTATTTTATTGTATTTTATTTTATTTTATTATGGTTTAAAAGAATAACGGCAACCAGATAATGGAACGGACAATTTCCTTGACATGAGTTGACATGAGTTTTAAGTTAAGTTCCGTAGAGGAGATATCGTATCTGATTATTCCGTGTCCAATTTCACAAAGCCCAGAAAAATCTGCTTGTTGATCAATTACAAACTGCCAACTACAAGCAGTACGGCCTAACGTAGGTATTTGGTTATTATTATTATTATTATTATTATTATTTAAATATAAGCTCTTTTTCATGTCAAGATTATCAATCATGCTAGTTCTCAAGTATTATTGTACCACAAAGGTGTTTAGACATAATTGCCTTCATGAAGAACGTCTGGAGACATAATTAATAAAGGAAACGTGGGGAATGCTAGTTTAAGAATAAAGAAATGATAGGTCCAGTTCACGACCATATTAAGGGATTCATGTAAAGTGGATGATTATTATTATGTGTTAAATCACCATACCAGATGAAGTAAAAGTTATCTAGCCTTGCTAGGTAGTTGGAGTTTAATATGATTAGAAGCAGGTCTCAGGTATCTTTATGTCAATAGAAGAAGCTTCATTTGTCTTGTCTGTAATCGAGTACACACCGCAGAGAAGGTCTAACCTAGAATTGGACATGTTCACGATATACAGGAATTCATGGTATATCGGTAGGTTTCATTCGAAACTGCACATCCCTTGGGTGAGTCTCAGTGCAACAAGAAGGGTTATAGTTGCTGTTGTTAAGTAAAGTATGTGAAATAATTCCAATGTAAATGTTGGACATGTCCTGTCTCGCTCTGCTTGTTATTCTAATGATTACCTGGATGCCATGCGTCGCCTCTTTCATCATGGGTAAGTGTACATTAAAGGGAATAATAATAAAATAATTATTATAGCTACGGAAGTACAAAGCCCATTTTAAAAATATGAGTAAGGAAGAGCGAGATGAGTTTAAAAGTCATAAAGGGAATGAAAAAAATAAATAAAAAGTTAGTTTTCATCCAGTATTAATATCATCTATGCCATATTTGCCATCTTTGCCATATCTGCCATGCCTTGCCATGCTTTTGCCATTTCAGTAGAATAATAATAAAAATAATAAAAAACCACACTTGTCCATAAAAGGTCATTGGAGTGAGAGTACGAAGCAAGCTAGAAGAAGCAAAGACCCGAACAAACAAAAAAAACAAAAAACAAAGATACCCAGAGTTTACTAAGTGATGATCGAGAGAGAGAGAGAGAAACAATAGCAGCAGCAGCAAGTGTCATGTGAATAGCTACGGAATTTATTTCCATCCATTTATAGTCAACTACAAAAACGCAGTACAATAACCAGCACATTAGAAGCACATTGGTGAGATATTTTACTCCTTGACGATACGTTGGTAATAATAAACCTTAAGCCTTTTGGTAGAATTCACTCTTTAACACTAATTACATGGTAAATCTTAAGAATCAGTTGATTGTAAATATTTTCTTTTGAAATAAATATACAGAAGAACTAAAATGTGAATGGCAAATTTGTACTTGTTTCGGACCTGAGGAAAATCAACTCTCGTGAGTGGTTACTGACTATGATCGTGAAGCATGGACCCATTCTTTTTCTTATTCTTGTTGGCGGTGTTGTCGTCTGTTAATATCCAAAGAGTACTCGAAAGGGTAGTAGTCTGACTGAAAACTCACAGTAGTTTATTTTCTTTTAATTAAGTGCACTGATGGAAAGAGAAAGAGAAAGAGAAGGAGGATTGTTCGAGAGTTCCAAGTCGGGATTTGGCTATGGCCACCTCCGCAATACTACGTGATGCTAAGAGAAAAAAAAAAAAAAAAAAAAAAGGTGATGATGGCCTTCTTGTTAGCGTAAAAACGATGAATGTGTCTGTCTCGCATAGTCAGTCAGAAAACAGCAAAAAGTCACCGACATCCGCAGTTTTTTCTTGTCACAGAAGAGAAGGCCAAAAAAGTTGAACTAACTGCCCAGTATTATTCAATAGAAATAAAATATTTTCAATAATTAAAAGATTAGCAAGATTTAGGATTTTGGTACATTCAAGTTGCTCAAAGTTTAGATACATTTTATGATTATCAGCATTTTGATTTGAAAATTTAATTCTATCGACATTTTTAAATTCTTTTTGCAATTGGCTATGGGCATCCAGTTGCCTCTTTAAAGAGCCGTCCCTGCAACTCGGATACAACTTTAAAAATAAATAAATAAATTAACAAAATACCAGCGCAAAAAAAGTGGAAATAGGAAAGCAAATTCTTACCTTAACAGACCTTTTTTTGCTATCCTTTTTGTCGTCTTCGGAAACTATTACCAAGAATTACAAGATTTGCAAGATGTACGAGACTTACAATTCAAGATTCACTATAATTCCACTGTATTTTATTACCCAGTATATATCACCCAGTATCATCCACTATCTCCTACTAAACCACTGGTCTTCTCGTACTGCACTTGGTTTCTTGGTTTCTTGGTTTTGTGATTCGTCTTTTACCTTGCAGGTATCACTGGCTGTATCGTTTGGATTACTTGAATAGACAAAGCTTAGTCGTATTCATCGATTATAAAAAAAGTGGTAATAATAAAATTATTAAGTTGAAAGGGTTCAGGCTTAAAAGAAGAGCAAGTTATTAGGTTCCCAAAAGAAAAAAAAAATTAAAAAAAAAAAAAATTAAAAAAAGTATAATAATAAGAATATTAAACTTTTTGCTCTTCTTTTTTTATTTAATTATTGTTTTTTCCTTCGTCTTCTTCCTTATCCAACTGCAGTCTACCGAAGTTATTTAAATGGACGTAAACTCCCTTAGTTGTTCTATTTTTTATACCTTATAATACTATACTTTAATACTAATACAAGGAAACGAACAAGGGCAAAGCAAATACTAACCTTCAAAGAACCCTTCAATCCAAGGACTCTTTTTTTTTTTCATTTCTTCCTTTCTTCTCTCTCTCTCTTCACATTTCAAAATTATACTTTTAGTATCATGAGCAATGACAACAACAAC
Organism: Geotrichum klebahnii; assembly: GCA_030570935.1. Classification (NCBI taxonomy): domain Eukaryota; kingdom Fungi; phylum Ascomycota; class Dipodascomycetes; order Dipodascales; family Dipodascaceae; genus Geotrichum; species Geotrichum klebahnii. Next base: position 81,814 of record JAJLWW010000110.1, read on the forward strand.
AAGGCGGCCACAGTTCTAGGAACCATCGGCACTGTCCTATGGTGTATCCAACTCATTCCCCAGATTATCCGAAACTATAGATACAAAAACTGTGAAGGCTTGCCGCCGATCATGATGTTCCTATGGGCACTCTCTGGTGTACCCTTCGGAGTCTACTTTATTGTGCAAAGATCAAACCTTCCTGTGCAAGTTCAGCCTCATATCTTCATGCTATTCGCCACTATAACATGGATACAGTGTTTATACTACCCTCCCATTAAATGGGAACGCAAAAAACTCATTGTTGTCGTCACCACCGTTTGCCTGCTATTCGCTGGTATCGAGATCGCCTTGGTTTTACCCTTGAGACCCGTCTTCGACCGAGGGGTCACCTGGCCCATCACTCTGGTTGGTGCCATAGCAGCCGTTCTTTTGGCATTGGGACTTGTTCCTCCATACTTTGAAATAAAGCAGCATCACGGCGAAGTAGTCGGCATTAATTTCATCTTCCTTGGCATGGACTGTAGCGGTGCCCTGTTCAGCATTTTATCACTGGTTGCGCAAGGAGGCGACATCGACATTATGGGAATTGTCTTGTACTGCATAGTTATTGTGCTCGAGTTTGGAATTTTTGGGTGCCATATCTTTTGGGTCCTAACACATCGCGAAGTGATTAAGCAGCGCAAACTCGACAAGGCTGCTGAGGCCGAAAAGAAAAAGGCAGAGGCAGAGGCCGAAGCTGCAGGAGTGACAGGCGGCAACACAACAAGTAAACGTGAGTCCTTTCAACTTGAAAATGACATTGAAAAAAAGAGTGCTACAAAGGTTACTGATGAAGAGAAAATGATAGAAACTACATCAAATTAGTAGGGATTCCATATCCAGCAGCTTTCTTGTATTAATTTTTTTTTTCTGGTTTCATGATGTTAATGAATTTAAAATATTTATATAAAAGTATATATAAATCGAAATAGATGTAATTTTGTTATATACCACAATGGTTCTTGTTTGGCTTTAGGAATTCTGGGCCAGTTTTAACCAGTTTTGAAAGCACAGGTTATCTGTTTAAATTACTCTCCATTCAAGAGTAATTTATTTTATTTTATTTTATTTTTTGTCGTTTAAATAGTCAAAAGACGGGGGGAAGAAATCAAGACGATTAGCGACCAACTACTAATAAGGCTGTATCGAGAAAACTGGCATAAGGCTCCTGCGTGCGAATCGATGATTGTAATTTCCTTATGTGCTTATTGTAAATTTGTTTTACATACTGTATATATACAAGTCAGAATTCTCACCAAAATTCGCATCAACTTGATTGTGTATCGGATGTTGAACTCAATCGTCAAGATACTCAATGACTGTGATCTGTTACTATAACAATGAACCCTACTTTACAATAACAATTATTTTTTCTTTCTCTGTGTCTGTAGATGGTTATTGACATGAAATTATAGAGCTAAGTTCAAACCACTTGATTTTACTTGATTAATTACTAGTAAGGAATTTCATTTCAAAAAAAAAAAACCCTGACGAGAAACTAAACAAATCAGAAGCAGGTCTCTAAAATATCCCCTTTTCAAGCTTGAGAATCCGTTCTGCTTAAGTACACAGACTACATACACAGGCTTCCAAGCTTAAGTAGAAAAACAGTCAACATTTAATACAAACCCATTTAATCAAATGTGAGTGAACTATATTTTTCTAGACTGTTGATAGATTTCTTTACAAGCATACTTTTACACTTGATGAAACAAAAAAAGTGTAGTTTGATATACATGTATAGCACCAAAGTATTTTGGACAAAGATTTACATGACTATCAAAAAATATATATTAATTCATAATACTAATACAAAAGCCATTTAAATATATTGTATCCAACTTGTCGTGCTCCATGTTTCCTTCAATGTTTGAAAAAAAAAAGTTTTCATTTTAGGTCCGTTGAACTGGATACCAAATGAAAACCCAAAATAATCAGCAACTCAATCTATGGACAAACCCAGACAACTGCTAAAATGGGTGTTTTCACGAAGAATGGCA